>JAHHFK020004991.1:0-40544 GCA_024533555.2 Aedes koreicus
AGGCTGAAATCGGGCAAATCCCAGATCAAAAATTTTACTTGGAATCGGCTCGGGGGGATGTTCCGGCCAAATTTAAATTTGTTTTTGCCGAAAAATTTGCACGAAAATTCATGATTTGGCAGGGCATTTGCAGCTGTTACAAAAAAACGTCGTTACAAATAAGACAATGACGTCGGAACTATACCAAAAAGAGTGTCTCCAAAAACGAATTTTGCCGTTCATTCGATCCAACGACCATCCCGTAATGTTTTGGCCAGATTTGGCAAGCTGTCATTACAGCAAAGTCGTTCAAGAATGGTATGCAGAGAAAGGGGTCCAGGTTGTTCCGAAAAACCTTAACCCACCCAACTGCCCCCAGTTCCGCCCTATTGAGAAATACTGGGCAATCATGAAGAGGAGACTCAAGGCAAAAGGAAAGGTTGTCAAAGACATCAATCAGATGAAGACCTGGTGGAATAAGATAGCTAACACGATGGACGAAGAAGGTGTGCGCCGCCTAATGAGCCGTGTTACAGGAAAAATTCGGGAATTCCTTCGAAACCGTGACGAATAATTTTATGCGTATTTTTTCTTAAAAGTATGAAGAAAACGCTACATTTGTTTAAAAAAAGATCTTGAATTCAATAATAAATAACTGAAATACAGGCAATTGTTTTTGTTCCAATTCTATCTGAAGCAAACTTTAGTGTTGGTCTTGGATCAACAGTGTTTAATCATTGAAGATGTATGTTAATCCCAAGCATCATCTGTTGGTTGCCTGTAAAATTACTGCTGATCTACCTCGGGCGGTCAATCGTGCTCATGCTAGTGATATTGAACAGACACTTCTTTACACTACTTTTTCTAACTGTGCTAGTCAAACCAGCCCTAGGCTGAAAATCTCTATATTCAAGGAAAAAAAATAGGGTAAACGCACCGGTATTGGCCATGTTCTCGCATTGATCATGGTTTGACGATATTTTAAGTTTTATTTTAAAAATGTTGGAGATGTGTGACTTTTTGGGTGTATTAGCTAAAAGTGCAAAATCACCATTGTCGAACATGGGATCCACAGCGATATCCAGTTGAAGCAAATTCCAAGGTGAGCAATACAAACAAACGATGGGGTCAGAAATAAAGTAAATGTTCTCTATGAGTTCATTAAGGATACAAATAACACAGACGGTAGTTGACATCATGTCCGCTGTGGCTAAACAAAATACGTTTAGGAATCAAACCGATCGAAGAGAATACATTGAGTGATTTAAATGCTAATGTTTTAGTTTTTTTTAATTCAGCTCCAACCTTGATCGTTGATACTCGGGTGTGGGACGGTTTGTAGTCTGCTATACGTCAGTGTGTACGTTTATATTTGTAGCCTGTATCAGGCTTAAGTTCACACTTACAACATGTTCGGATATCACAGCTTGCAACTGGTTCCAACTTAGGTTCTAAATCGAAAATGGATTGAGAACTATTGAAACATTTGAGAAATCAAATTTGATTTGTAGCTGAGTTTCAGCAGAGTGAACTAAAACTACTAGAATTTATGTCATTTTTTGAAGAGGTTTTGAGAATATATTCTTCTAAATAATGAGGATTTTTCCACTCTTACTTAACAAATTATAATTATTTCCACTTCCAGAATTTTACAAACAATACGTTTTCAATTCTGTCGTGTATTGAGAGTTATAAAAGTTTTATCACAATAATAATAAAATTTTGAACGATCTCACCGATGGTTTGTTTCTTAATTCTTCTATTTCCCATTTGCATATCTATGAGTTGGTTGTCGTCTTCATTTGGTCTGCATTGAAGTATGCTGATTTCTGAAATCTGGATTTCGATTTGTCGTATACACACGAATGAGCTGAGTGCTCAGTATCAGCTCAGAGCTGACTTCTCAGACAACCAAAGTAAACCAGCATCTCAGTTTCAGGTTTCGCAGATACCGATACAGATCGAAGTGTGTAATTGTATGCATTTGCGCTTTAATGTGACAAATCATTATGTTACCATTCCGGTAATTGAAAACCTTATAGGGTACTGCTATAGAATTGAAATAGCGCAGATAGTGGAGCCTGTGAAACAAAAGTTTAAACTTAACAATGATCATAAACAAAAAAATCTGAGACTTCAATAGAACAATTTTTTGCTGGTTTTCAAAAAGGTATTCATGAACCAGGTTTGAACCATGAACTCCAAGCATTCAAGGTCAGTATTCTTACCACTCGACCATTTCAACATGTGAGAAATGGAATCATTAGAATCCTCTTTAACCTTACCATCATTATTCAAACAATCACGTACGTGATAGAGCAAGTAGTTACTCATTTTAACGTAAAAGTATGCAGACAAAAAGTATGGGTTTGGTTTGAAAAGATTTGCTATACTTTGATGATAGTTCGACTTTGCTTTAGTTAATTCTAAATTTAGCAATTGTACCGATGTAAATAATGTTAAATAAGGCCAGAACAAATCTTATTTTTTTCTTTTGTCAGCACCCCCCTGCAAAATTTGCGATTATCATGAAGGGGGAAATAAAAAAAAATCAAACATATTTCTGTTTTCTTGCACTGGGAGTTGCGCTGCTCCCTAAACCACGATCACTACGATGTAATGGGTGGAGTGCCTGTAAAAAGAGTGAAAGAGTGACGATAATGTTGAAATAAATTGCAGTTAACTCTCCATATCTCGATGTTCTATATCTCGATATGTGACCTCTTGTTTCTTTGTGTCGATGGATATCTCGGTCCCTTGAAGTGGACAAGTAGGCTTTTCTTGTTCTATATGTCGATTAGATGGTCCCTTCAATATATTGATCATATATTAATCGACTCTAGATTGAATAGGGTGACAAATTGCGTCCAGAAGTAAGTGAATTTATTTTAGTAGTGAAATAACTGAAACATGTATGTCTCTCATTGTTGGCTCGGAATAAAAAACTATATGTAAATATTTATATAACGTATAATCATAAGTATGCATATCTCTACACAAATAGTTTTCATGAACTGCATGAAAAGTTAAATTTATTGAAATTGTCATGCAATTCCTAAAAACTAGATGCATACAATTCTCAAACATTTGACGTTCAGTCATTGTTTACATTAGGTATTTAAACTTTTTTCACCTATTACTTGAGAAAGGTGCGTACTTATGACAGCTACCACGCTATGTAAATACATGTTGTTTTTTATTCCGAGTCAAACCTGAGAAAAATATACTTTTTTTTCGATTTTCTCCATAATAAAATAAATTTACTATCTTTTCGACAAAATTCGTCCCTCAATTCAATCCAGGGTCCATGAATATAATTCATTGGAACAGCAATCATATGTCAGTCTCATACTAATCCTCGTTCCTAACGGGTAAGAAACCTGTTAAAACATGAATATAGCTTTTGGAAAACGATACTCGAAAGCTAAGAACAAGTGTGATCATATGTTGAGAAGAATGTGAAATCAAAATTCACTGCCTACCGGTGGGAATCGATCCAACACCTTCCAGTACGCTAGACGGGCACTCCAGCACTATGCTACGGTAAACGTGATGATAACTTCATCAATCTATCGAACCAGTGATGCGATAGAGACGGTCCAACTCCCCCAGTTCGAGGGATGCAATTAAAAAAAAAATCACCATTTTCTCATCATTAGTTCTTCACGTGTTCTTTCGAGTATCGTTTTCCAAAATTGAAATTAAGTTTTAACTCAACAATAGTCATTTAACCTAAAACATGAATATAGCGTCACTCGTCTTAAATGTACCCTAAGCTGGGTAACCAAGGTGAAGCAATAATCGGTTGAGTTGTGTGAGTGGTACCAATGTAAAAAATATGCAAGCATCACAACTACTGAACCAAATGATGATCATCAACCGAGTAAGAGCAAGGCTGTCCCTATAAAAACTATTTCCTCATACTTCATTCGCTTTAGCGTCGACTAGAGCGCTCTTGATCGTCAACTGCACCGAATGCAAATTTCCTCGCCTTATGTACTCCAAATACAGTTTGAATCTCGGTTTGAATAAGCAGGAACTGTCGGAAGCGGAGCTTTTTTTTTTTGATAAAAATGTCTATTTTTGTAGTTTTCCGCTTGATGATTTATCTAATATTTTTCAAAGCCCAAATATCAAATGTAATGATCCCATTCACCTGCATTATTATAAATGTTCGTTCTTGAAAGGATACAAAAACTTATGTGCGATGTGTCTTGCTAGTAATCTCAGTGTAACGCACAATAAAATTAATATTTGTGGCTTCTGCTACACATTACTGTCAAAACACGCTGAATCGAAGCAGTTTATAAGCGAAGGCGAAGGGTAAGAAATAATGTAAATTTTTGAAATATACGGTTTGATAACTATATAATAGTGATATTTCGAAGTTTTTTTTTGTTTTTTTTTATTCTATCCCCCCCTCCCCCTCGACTGGAGCGGACGCCGTGTGACAAAAGAAGAAATCAATATTTGTTCCGGCCTAATGTAAATAATGTAATGAGCGTAAAGGGAATTGGCTTCAGCAACATTTAATTCTTCATCATACTGGAATGGTTCTGGCAAGAAATAGGCATATAGGTATGATTGGGTTAGAGGGAAAAGTGGCTAACAACATAATAGGTGGTTGGAGGTAGAGGGTACACAGAAAAAAATAATTAATTTTAACAAGCGCGTGAAATTTCCCCTCGTTTAATTTCGTAAAAGCCAAAGGAGGCGTAAACAACGAAATTGTTTGCAATCTTTAGCATTCAACAATGTTTGCAATATTTCATACAAAAATATTTGACATATTTCCTACAACAGGCTAGATTCAGGCGTTATCTGGCTAAAATTTACATGAAATATCCCACTATTACCCGCCGAAACTAGCATTCCATTTATGTGCATTAGATAACGCAGAAAATTCAATGTTTCTTTTTATCTGTGTCTGTAATATTAAGTGTCACGAAACAGAAACAGACGCATCTCGACAAAAGCTGCACAGTCTAAAAGAAGTATGTAATTTTCTGCGTTATCTAATGCACAGAAATGGAATGCTACACAGCTCGAAAAAGTCATGTGAATTTCTGTTCAACATCGTGCACATAAATAAGACGTCACAAAACATTAAAAATGCATTTAATCGTGTAAAGTTCTAGGACATTCCATACATTGCCGATAATATTGTATGCAAAAGCTCATCTTTGTTAGAACTATTTAATGCAAGTTGCTGCTTCGTGTGGAATGTACGACGATATTACATGCTCTGATATTTACATCACAATGAATATTCAGATTTTTTTTCTGTGCATTCCTACGAATTGTATCCGCTAAGAAAAAAAAGTACCCAACGGAGCAGTTAGGTGTGGGAAACCAACGTGGGGTATAATCATTTCAACCTACCGTTGGGTACAAATAAATTACTTCTGCGTAAAATTCTATCCAAAAGTAAGTAATTTGTTATTTGGCTTCCAACACTTAACTGCTCCGCTGGGTACTTTTTTTCTAAGCGTGTAAGAGGAATTTGTATTCTGTTTCGATCCCTGTCTAATGAAAACAGGTGATATTTTTTCCGAATTATTAATAATTCGGAAAAAGGAAACATTTCGTGACGTTTATATAAGAAGATTAACGATTGTGTAAGGCGGAAATCGACATTCATGTCCAAGTAGTGCTAAATTACCGATTCAAACACTTATTCGTACAGCACACGCCCTGAATTTCGTATGTTTTGATACGTTCATTTCACGAATTTATTACGCAACAAGCACATCTGAGTAATTTTATCACAAAGACGTGACATCCATCTCAGACAATGCTATCTGTTTCATAACAATCTGAGATGCGATTCGAATAAATTTTCCAACACATACCTACACACATTCGCCAACGACGACAATCGCCAAACATCATGTCTTCGCAAAACATTTTGCACCACCATCGACGGTGTGCCATTAACGTGTTTCCATGGACCAGGTCCACTTTGAAGATGCGAGTCAAATGGTGAAATTGTAATTTATTTACATACCCACATGACGCGACTGTAGGCCGATAAAAAACAAGCTTTGGTCTTTGCTCGGATGAGCGGTAGGTCGCATATTTTATTTTCCTTCGTATGCAATATCTTTCCTTGGCTGGGATGAGATCTCCATATACTCCTCCGTTACATAGCCAATGGCATGGCGTTCAGCACATGTTTTACGTAGGACTACTCTTCTATAACCACTCGGCGAGCTGCAGTTTGTGTTGATACAGCCGGCAGGCGGCGGAAAGTGCAAACAAAGAGACTCATCACGGTTTTCCAGTGAAAGAATTCCAATACTCACTCGTTTCAACCTTTTTTTTTACAAACTGGTATGCAGCGCATTGCTTCGGTCAGTATCAATTACCTGTATGGATTCGCAACTCCATCTGTCGAAGAGGCTAAAAGCTCGGATGAAACAAATGCCGTTCGTAGGCTGAAATTGTGTGCATTTCCTAGCAGAATTGCGCAAAGAAAAATTTGATCGTGTGCGGTTGATCTGAAACCAGTTCCTAAGCTTGGTATTCGGAAGCAGAGCAACGAAGTCGAAGATCTCTGGCTCGTGACAAATGCATTCCCTTGAATAATTAATGCGTTGGTTAATAATTATATCCACATCGACACCCAGCACGTTTTTCCAATTCCACCAAGGTTATGTGCGTTGGCAAGGTCTCTCGAAAGGCCGGTTGGCAAAGCCTGATGTAAGAGAATCGAATATGAATATAGGGATGTTTTACAACTGTTGAATATCTCTAACATATACAACGCATCGATATTGACAAACAACCTTGAAACGATGCGCTTCATCCATTTGCATACTGGCATTTGATTAAATGTCGATTCATCCGGTGATGCGCTGCAAAGTGTTGCACGTTCCACTGGGATCGACCTCGAAAAAAGGTTTTATCATTTTCAATGCTGTTCGGCAGTGAACGCCTCTTCAAACCGGTTCTAAATATGTCGATATCATGGTTGAGGTGCACCGTTTCACCAGTAGTGGTAGTTTTCAGCAATTAACAAGCCACATTGTCTCGATTCCACCAGTTCGACCGATACGTTCCGCCTTAAGTCCGGGTTCTGACATACAGAGTCGCCCAACACTGAATAATTATCAAGCGCCTACTAAGATTGCATGAAAAAGGAAGTATAGCCATTGGCTATGACATTCAAAATATGGAGTGAACCCTGCCGAACCGGTTTTTGTTTTCAGTCAGCACAACAGCAGGGAGAAGTGCTCGTTCTTGAATCTTAGTTGAAGAACAAAGTTCGCATTACGAAATCCACAGCAAGCGAACATCTGTAGGAGCTTTTGCTGAGGTCAGAGTCTTACCGTGAAATCTCATTATCTTTCATCAAACCATGTTATTACGATGACATTCTAGAAGTATGTAGAAAATAAAACCGAGAATAAGAAACTTACCGTTTCGATGGGCATCGTGTTACAGCTCTTGAGGGGCAATTTATAGCGTAGCGGTCCTTCCTGATCCCGGTACTCGGTGAGGCAGGTTGAGTTTTTCGCCAATCCCTTCGGATACACCATCCCACTGAACTGACCGTTCAGGTTAGCGGGTGCATCCTTGATCGTGATCAGCATCGAACCCGATAGACATTGTATCCGCACGGTGGGTTCTTTGGTGAATATCGTGGCAGATCCTACAAAGAGGAAGAAAATCACATATCAGTTCGGTTACGCCTTTCCGGCTGGATTAGATGGTTCAGATCTTTGCCGCGTACAATGAACTCCCTCGCAAGATGTAGACCCTTAAGTCTCGGCATACAGGCGAGGGGAAGGCAAGATTAAACGACGAGTCGCACAAGAACATTGTTGAAAATTGCTTTAATTCTCGCAGCGCACCTCTCTCCCACAACAACATCGTTCAGTCTTCAGGCTTACGGTTGATGGTGGTTGGCGTGATGCTCCGGCTAGCTGACTGCATGATGTTGCTAGTTTTCGAAACAGCTAGCTCGTGATCACATAAATCTTGACCGTGGAGAACAGTCAATCGTTTGCCATCAGGCACTGTTTTCATAGTGTTACTTATTACAGGATGCCGCCACCAACCGTAGCCGGTTCTGGCATGAATTGGTTTCCATTACGGTGTGGCTTTCCGCATTCAATCCGGTTGTTGCGGTTTTGAATTTTTTGTTGTTGTTATTTTGTGTGTGCACTGAAATATGCAAGAAGATTCCGTTCTACCATTGCTGAAAGCTTGGTATGAGGAAAACAAGAATCAGAACCACAAGTCAAATACTGTTGTTTCTGAATACTGTTACATTATAAAACGAAAATTTAATTGATTTTTTTTATCAAAAAAACCTGATTTCATTTTTGAAAACCAAATCTGTTTAACTTTAACTAGATTTAACTAGATAAACTTCGGGACTAACGATAATGTGATTGTTTCATTATTTGCGACAGTACTTGTATTACATCTCTGGATTGATGGATTGTGAGGTTGGGAAGCATTGTTAGGGTTGGTTCTATTTTTATTTTGTGGAAAAGATCGTGCTTTTCGTAGTTGTGCTTCTCCGTTACTGAACAGAACTAGTGGAATTGCACAGAGAACCACATAGATGGAGCTTGGGAGTAGCTTTACATCTTCAATGTACAAGTTCACTAATTAATTCTATTTATAGATCAGCACAGGCGCCGGCCACGTCCTCACGGTCTTTTGGGGGAGAGGAGAAGGATGATTAGTTTGACAATCGTTATCGTTATTAGAGACCGTGATCACCGCAGCGTCTCCACAATTGCCAAGGGAAGGATAGTTTCTAATCTAGTTTTTATTCTTGTAATATTTGCTAAAATGAATTTTACAAGAACTGCTTCAGATGACCGCATCGTAGATTTTTACATTCAAGTTTATTTTTCACGTAAGGCAAGGAGAGACAAAAAATGAGAGAGAATCATTATTGATTTCCCAATCAATCCAAATATGCAACATCAAGTAAGAGGTGGAATCGTTATGAGTCAAGAACGTCGAGTTTTAAATCATTATGGTTTATCCCTTCAAACGCATTCATGGGGCTGCGGACCGCCAAAACATGTTGTCTATATTGAAGGCAAATCGAATGCATGCTTAGGAACTGGTAAGTTTTATTCAACATATTCATGTTATAATTTCATTCATGTTCTGTTTATGCATTGGACATAATGGGAATACTTTGAAACTCAGTCAACAAATTTAACAAAGGTAGATTCTTGTTGCTGGGTATAACTGGATAAAATACAGTAGCTCGCCAGTAGAAGCACAATGAAATCTTAGACGGCAGTTCATTCAGCTCAATCTTATCAATTTAATGACACCATAGTTGTTATTTCGTTAACTATTTATAACTTAATCAGGTGTAAACATTAGATCTTAGGATTAGAAACTACAACTACTAATAAATGTTCTCTTGTGTCCTCTGCTTACGGGTGGAGAATGATAGCTAAGTAAGAGAAACAAAACTGTAGTTCTGTTCGATGAATTTCAATTGAAGTAGCTTTCCCAAGTAACAATTTTAGTTATATTCCAGCCGTATAACACTTCTCCCGGCTTTGTTGATAAAACTACAATCAAAACTTTTTTGTCTACCAACACCTCCTCTATGCTTCTTTAAAGCCGAAATTTGTACAACATGGCCCACTCTAGATTTTGAAAATGTTCTAGTGAAAGATGTTATGACCACTTGAGAACCTTCATAAAACCTATTGGCTGCCATGAAAACCAGAATGCGGCCAAATGGCCACAGCCGTGAAACTTTACTGTGAAATCGAGGTTGTTTTTTGTTGTTCTGCTTTGTTCGATTCTCTGCTCTTTTGATTAATTTAGCAGTAAAAAAAAGGTCTACACGGTGTTCAATAAGTTCGAATACAAGTTTTCATCATTGCGTAGGTATGCGCCATGTACATATTCTGCATTGGTATTGGTGTCAGCTTTAGCTTCATTCATACGCTACCGAATGTGCGCGGTGTTGACATTCTGTTAGTTGTTGTTTGTTTGTTACGCGCGATGAAAGAGTATCGGGACTTCGTAATTAAGCGTTTTTTGAACGGTGAGCGACCCGGCGATATATTCCGGCTGCTGAAATCGCATGGGGTCAAGCGGAACTTTGTCTACACGACCATCAGGCGATACCGGGAGACGTCCTCGACCAATGACCGTGCGAGATCCGGTCGGCCGCGTTCAGCGAGGACGCCACGGGTCATCAAGATCGTGAGGGAGCGAATTCGGCGCAAAAAGAACCGCTCAATCCGGAAAACGGCTGCAGATCTCAACGTTTCCATTGGAACCGCTCACACCATACTCACCAAGGACCTTGGTTTCAGGCCTTACAAAAAACGTAAGGTCCATGGCGTTTCGGAGGCTACCAGCAAAAAGCGGTTGGATCGAGCTAAGAGGATCCTCTCTCGGCACGCTGGTCAGGAGTTTGTTTTTTCGGACGAGAAACTGTTCGTGCTGCAGCAGCCGCACAATGTGCAAAATGACCGGGTGTGGGCGCCATCGAGGGACAGCATTCCTGAATCCAATATAAACATCCCTCGGTTCCAAAGTGCCGCGTCGGTGATGGTTTGGGGGGCAGTATGCAAACGTGGTAAGCTACCCTTGGTGTTTATTGAAAAAAACGTCAAAATCAACGCGGCGTACTACAAAACTGAGGTTTTGGAAAAGGTTGTTGCCCCCAGTCTCCGAAGCCTCTACGGCGATGAGCACTACGTGTTCCAGCAGGACGGTGCACCAGCCCATACGGCAAATGTGGTTCAAGCCAGGTGTCGGGACAATTTAACCGACTTTCGGGACAAAACTTTGTGGCCTCCCAGCTCCCCGGACTTGAATCCTCTCGAATTTTTTGTTTGGTCCTATATGATGGCGAAGCTGAACGAATACAAGGTCAGCACTTTGGATCATTTCAAGACGGTAATTCTCAAAATCTGGGACGAAATGCCCATGCAGTCCGTGCGTGCCGCCTGTGACGCGTTCGAGAAACGTTTGAAGCTCGTTAAGGAGTACAAAGGGGGGGGTCATTCCAAGAGAAATGTTGTAAACGTTCCTTGTAAACATAGCTTTCAATAACATAAATCCAAAAAATAAAAAAACATGTTTTCATTTTTTTAACAAATTTTGAAAGTGTATCCGAACTTATTGAACACCGTGTAGTGTTGCGGGAAATTTTGTTTGATAACAAAATATCCAAAGCAAATTGTGTTTTCTGCAGCGTATTATGCTCCAAATTATATGCGCATTTATTTTTATGGTGAATATTGGCGCGATAAAAGACAACAATAAATGCGCTTCGGAAATTATGCGAATTTACAGCAACATAAATCAAATTTAAAAAAATACGTTCGATACATTAATCATGAATTTCCTTAAAAGTGCTTGGAATTGGATGAGATTATCTAAAAGAATGCCGAAATAAGTCTCCGATCTACAGTTTATTTGCATTCCTTTGAAAATTTCATGCATTTATTTTTACACATTTCAATTATTTCTTATATTCCAATATGGCGATTGAAAAATAATCACAGTTTTACCATAAAGCCAATTTTTCTTCGCAATGACTACTATAAAACTATTTGGTCTTATGGTGACTTCCTCCAATGCCAATTTGCCGTTTAATGCTTTTACTGGAGGCAAAATGGTTTTAAAATGCTTTTTCAACTGACCATAATAAGATAATATCAATGAGTCCTAAAACGGCATTTCAATACAGCATTTTACGAGTTCATAAAGTCGAAGTAAAACCTTTGATAGGAGTAACAGGAATTTGAGAAAACGAGGTTTTAAGATCGTTGTAAACAAGCTGTATAGGTTCTTATAAACCTGACTAAAATATGAAAGCTATTGGCACCTCTTGCTGCCATAATAAAACCAAATTGATTTCAAGTGGCTTTCATAAAACTTTAATAAAACTTAATAAAGTAAGATGGTGTTAGCAATGTTACTTGAGTTATGTGTAAATTCGTATGATAATGCAGTGGAAAACGAGGGCATTGTGTTTTTTTTTTTTTACAGGGGGTATTATTTTTAAAAATTGAGAAAAAAAATTTTTTTTAAATGTTTATCAATGCTCTGATTTTGTGCACGGTTTTCAATTTTAAATTATTGAACGCAGTACCAAACATTGGTATACTTTTACTATGCAAACGCATGTAATATTGATTTTTTTTACTGTGAATGTCTAAAATAATAAATCCATAGATAGAAAATATTGTAATACTATCAAGTGTGAAAGTGTATTCAATATTTCAAACATTATTTTAATTTGATGTCATTCACAATAATTTTGCAATTCGTTTAAACCAACACTACCATACAGCTACAATGAGTCTACCTATGTTTTTGTTATCTTTTGGAACTGTCATTTTCGAGAAAGGAAGCGCTTTGCTCGCCATAAGCACGGGCTTAAATTTGCGTTACGTCATATTGGTTGCATCGGTTCAGCAAAATGGCTAGAGGAAAATATTTGAGTGATTCAGAGCAAGCAATGATTCGTGAGCTCTAGAATCTCGGTAAGAGTAATCGTGAAGTAGCTGGAAGAATTCACAGATTGGAAGCAGTCATCAGAAACATGCTCAATAAAGAAGATAAACATGGCATTCAAAAGAAAACAAACGGAAATTCTAGGATCGCCAACCGCAACCGGAAGCGTATTGAACAAATGGCGTTAGACTGGGCAGTTTTCTGCAACAGAGATCAAGCAAGAACTGGGTCTACCAATGACCCACAAGCGTGTAGTTCAGATTCTGTGGCCACTTGACGTACATAAAAAAAGACAAACTCAACTGCTCACATTGTGGCCAGATTGAATTTTGCGAAAAACTAGATGTCCTATAACGTATTTTATGACGTCTTTGTTTTCTATACTGGAGTACAATTTACAAAAAAAAACCTATTTCAACCGTCACAAAAAGCGGTCAGATTTTGAGCGTTAATATCTCAGTTGTTTCTCCAAACATTTTCAAAATATTGAATATTTCAACATTGAAAATTATTGATTTTCATCATTAAACTATTGACAATAACGCAAATATAAGGTGATGTCTGATATTTTCGTTTTGCAGACTTAATTTACTTAATGCCAAGTATTTTCCTATCTCAGACTTCAAATGAAAGTAAGGGAGATCTCATATGCAGCAGCGAACGATAAAAAAGGGGTGCACCTTCGCACAATGCTTCATTTGCTCGGCAGTCTTGGAGCTGTTCAGGGCGGCAATGAGCCAGTATTTAATAGGCAGCTGGCGGTGACATGTACCCTGGAGAGTGCTTTGGCAAGCAACCATTTGCCTGGAAGCTGATGGCTTTATCGCCTTTGGCCAGGCAATCGTTGGTTATTCAGTCCGTTAACTAAGCCAGTGCAGGTGGTTGGCGCAACCACGCGCAAAATAAGTGAGATCTAGTTAGCAGCCATCTTTCGGTAAGGCGGTTGAGTGGTACGAACAGTATAAGCCAATTACCATCATCATCGCTAATATGTGTAGAAAATGCAATAAGTAGCAACATAAGCATGACCAGTTACTAGTATTTAGCAGATAATGGATTTCAATTATCTGCTAAAACTGCTGCAAATATGACGCTAGTATTACTGGCTAATGAATTATCGCACAGTATTAATAAAAATGTAAATGGGCCATACGACAGGTCCAAAGAAGATCGATCAAACATGGACCATGTCCAATCCGTCCGCTTGAGAACGACTTATTTGATTTTTCCAGCTTAAGAGTTTGTTGGGATTGGAATATATCTAACATACCGTTCCAAATTCTTGTCACTTGGAAGCCAGTGGTGGCTAAAAAGTTTCAGTTTTCTCTTCACCGCATACCTTGAATATTTTTTTACAATTTCAAACACGGATCAGAAATTTAAAAGGTCTATATTATTCCGAAGCGCAAATATAAAGCAAGCTTATACCAAGAGCAGCATGCCAAATAGAAATTTTTCATATGGTGACCGTCATATTTGCATCTTAAAGCTTGATCTCCATTTGTCAAGTGAACAGCCTAAGATACGTCTCTCAGTCAGGCAAATCGAAAATCGTTATAAAACTCACCACCTTTCCAGGATTTGCAGTTCAAATTTCTTCAGGTTGCATATAGCCACTCAACGGAAATTTAAGTCTGCTTTTGTAAAAAATATCACAACTGCAGAGCAGATGTTTCGAGGTTTTACCTTCCATGTTACAGAAACGACAGATATCATTCTGAACCTGGCCAATGGTTTTCAAATGATATTCAAATGATACGTAGTCCCAAATTGACGCCATATTGATTCCCTTTACTGAAGACATCATGCCAGAAAACTTCATGTTTCAGCAAGATAGTGCGTTAGTTGATGTCACCAAGAGATCTTTGAAAGGGTTTTCAGATCGAAGCATCGAGATTCTGAACTGGCCAGCCTGTAGTATAAATCAAAATCCCATGCAAAACTTGTGCGTCATCCTGGCACTGCTTCTTTACGAAGGTGGAAGACAACTCGAAACAATTCTAAAACTAGACGCTGCCGTTAGAGAATCCCGGCACTCAATACTGCTACACAGAGCTTCACGCTACACTACCTCGTGGATTCCTTGCCCAACAGAATTTTTGAAACTATTAAGAAAAACGAAAACCAAATCAAATATTAACCATTGTTTATTTTTCGGTTTATACGCAAATTGATTGATTTAAATAATATAGTCATACATATCATAAAACATTATTTTTGTTCTCAGTTCATCAAGGAAAGAACCTTACTCTAAAATTGGTGTTTGCAAGAACTGTTATTCTAAATGTGTAGTCCTTGGAATTTTGGATAGAATCTACTTTTCGTAGAGTAAGTCAGGTAAGTCATTTGACGCTTCAAGCCTTGTTCCTAAATTGTATCGTGCTGTTGACGGACTCTTCTTGATTCGAGTTCTGTAACTTCAAACTTTGATTATTTTTTTTATATTGGTGGATTTTCCGAGGAACTGGAAAAGTTTCCGAAAGGGGTCTTCATGCATGGTCAGAATATATTAGTATCTTCACTTGTTTCGAAATATATTATCTAGCTCGACTTAAGACCAGATAGTGAATTGTTGAAATTTTGGGAATTATATGGAGTTATATACCAGCTCGCAATCTTATTCTTCTCTTGCAATTTTTAACAACTGTTTTTCGCCGTTTTTCGAAATGGTGATTTCAAAACAACACTGGCCATGTGATGGTTTTAAATCAGTACAAGAAGTTCATGACTATTATATATACATTATCTAATGACGTACTAGAAACCTCATTCAAGCTTTCGTCCAAATAAACCATGTTTATGTAAAGGGAAATATTTCATCAATTCGTTTGCATTTAAACTAACACTTTAGTGATTTTTGTAGATTAAATCATCATCAGAATATAACTGGATCTTAAACATCATTTAACAACCTTTCCTCACAAGGCAATTCGGTTGATTGGAATGGACCTTTAAGGCTGTCTAAACAAAGCAATTTGCATGGGTAAGGCTCAATTGGCAGGTACCGGTTTACATTGATATTAAGAAACTTAGTTTTCTACTTTCATTATCGATCCTGCCAACCAACTGTTCGCAAAAATCTACAAATCTCAGTGTATAGTTGAGAAAATGTCTCATTAAATGGCTATGCTGCATTGTATGATTGATTCGTTGTCACACTATTCAGCTAAATTTCGTGATTTTTTATCTGTGCTTATTTTTTTTTTTGTTTCTGTATTATCGAGATTTTCAGCCTCGGGCTGGTTCATCTCCCGTCTTAGTTAATGAAACACCACTATGGGTGTTTTTCATAACTTGTCCGGGGGTAAGATTTAAACTCATGACTTTGGCGTGAGAGGTATGGATGTTAACCACTACGCCGGGGTCGCCCCCTGTGCTTAATTTGATGTTTATGATCAAATGATCGAAACTTACTGAATCTTTGAAAACTGTAAGAAAAGAAAGGAGTAATATTGTCCCGTGGGGCTATTTCAACACATAAGTACGGTGAAGACATCGTAAATAGCCTTGTTGATCATGTAGACCATCAAGATTTGTATTTAAGAATAGTTTGAAGTACCATAGGTATTCTAGAAATAATGTAATATGTCTATTAGAGTGTTATGATGTTACGTGGAGCTTTTTCAACTAATAAGTACGGTCGAGACATTGTAAATCTTCTTGTTGATCATGTAGAACATCAAGATCTGAACTCAAAGATTGTTTGAAAGGTCTAGAACAACTTAGAAAAAAACATTTGTTCGCAGATGTTATCCTTTTAATGGTTTTTATCACTTGTTTGAGCATGTAGACCATAAGTTATATTAGAATATGGTGTAGAAAAAAAAACCGTATTGAATTGGTTAAGGGTTTTCCCTTAGCTCAATCCGTGAATACGCAGCTGCCATGCAACGCATGCTGGATTTGATTCCAGAAATGTTTCGTAAAGGAACTTTTTTCGATTTTCTAGGATTAGGGTATGATTGTCTTTGCTACACAATCATTGTTAAGCAAATAATGGTACCTGACATCGAAAGTTCTAAATTAATTATGGTGAAAGTGTATTTAGAATTCTACGTTGAGAGCAAGTAATAAACTTGTTGTAAAAGCAATAAGCTTCAAATGCTTCTTCTTCTTCCTTTTGAGTGTATACGCTCCCAAAGAAGCGTTTTTTAACACATCTACAGTGCTTGATTGAGGCCTTTCTTAACCATTTCAAAGCAACCAATCGTAAGATGTGTGGCAAGCATATGAATTCGATTATGCTCCAAGACTGTCGAACGAATTTTCCACCCAAATCGTTATAAATATATACAGAAAAAACAGTTGATTGCAATGTTAATCCTTCTTTCTGTAAAATTCTCGAATTTTCTGTGATATACTAGCAATCAGATTCCGTTCGATATCCTCAGATACAATAGCGTTGTCGGTTGTTCATCTTCTTTTGAAATCGTCGATTCCCTTTGCTTTCTTCTTAGTTTCAAAGAGTTTCCGCTTAACCAGAGCCCAGTATTTTTCTATCAGGTGAAGTTCTTATAACATTCTAGGACGGATTTTGCTTGGTTACAAGAGGCCAAAGCAGGCAAAAAAACAGAGCTGGAGAGTCGTAGCTTCTTATTAACGGTAGCAACCTCTTTTGCAGATATTTTTTCTCGTACTTGTGCTGGTAAGTCTCACGTCCGTCATGCGACAATGCAAAAACCTGGATCTGATTGATCCTTCTATTTCTAACTTCAGCCCACAACCGATTGGTGCTCGATTGTAGAGTCTTGGTTAGAAACAATTGTGAAAAATCGCTTGAACTCCATCAATTCAACAAAAAATTGGTAAATATTCAAAAGTCTTTAAGCAAACATCAATAAAATTGAACAATGCAACCTAATATTAAATTTTTTTCAAAAGCAGGCCACTTTTCGTGCTGCTCTTATTGTTTGTAGCCGTAAAGTGTACCCCTATATAGAAAACAAGGACGGACACAGTTTGAAAGAAAGGTTTAATTTTATGCGTTATCTAATGCACATAAAGAGAATGCTAGATTTGGCATACATTATTGGGATCTTTCATGTTAATTGAAGCCAAATATCGCTGGAGTCAGGTCTGTTGTATGGAAGACTGAAAACAATATTGATGTATGAAAGATTGCAAACAATTACGTTTTTTACGCTTGCTTAGGCTTGCAATTAAACGAGGGGAAATTTTACGCGTCTATTAAAATGAATTATTTTTTTCTGTGTAGTCCACATCAAAAATTATAAAGTTTGCACAAAATGTGGATGTTTGGAAAAAAACTAAGATAATGGAAACAACTGCGGGCAAATCACATGAGCGCTGCTAATTGAAAAATTCAAAGTATGTACAGTATGATATTTCATCCATCCTGTTTTTTCTCTCAGTGTATAGTTCAGATTTGACAGATGAGCACACCTATGGCTTATTTTACCTTATTTTGTTACAAAAAAAAGCACTAAGTTTCATATAAATTCATTCACGCGTAGTGTAACAATGCAGCCAAATCCATTACATAAGCTGTATAAGCAAGGAATCCCTCTTGTGTTTATCGCTAAGACATTGAAAATGCTAGAACAGAGAGTTCGAGATGCTATTAACCGAAACAAATAGACTGGCTTTGAAAAGAATCCATTTGATGTGTGTGACTTAGTACAGGCTCTGGACTTAAGAAACATTGCGCGCCGTCCATAAGCCACGTTGTCTTTTTGGAAAGGCCAGAAGGGGATGGAAGAGTTTAGAACACATGCTCCATATAAAATTAAAAAAACCTATGGACAAAAAATCACACAGGGGGTTTGAGTCTTAACAGACCAAATATGAGAACACGTGGCTTATGGCCCATCCCTAAGCTCTCAAAAAGCTGAATGAATTTCTAAAAAATCACTATAGATTGATGATAACGCATGGTTGGCAAGTTACTTTGAACAATGGAATCGGGTGGTAGGATAGTGAGAAAAAAAAACTAAAAACCTAAAATATTTGAAAAATAATGTAGCTACAGCTACATCGCTTATTCTTTCATATGTTTTGTAAAAAGTCTAAGCTTTCAAGAAAAAATATAAAAACGAGGAGGCTCTTTGAACCTGAGACCATGAACACCCTGAAAATCAAACGTAGCCCATATTTTCATAATGAATTTCGCAATTTAGCAAAGCATTCATTGAAAGCATTCAAAAGCATTTTATTACTTAAAATATGTGTGTTTTTTTTTTCGATCAAAAGGTGCACGAATGAAGTATTTCTGTTCAGTGAAACGAATGTTATTAGCGTTCAAAATCTGTAACTTAAGCCTAACGCTCGCATGATGATTTTTTAAATGACCCCCAGAACAGAAAAGGGGAACTTGCACAGAGCATTCTACGTTACACATTGCTGACTTAAAGAATTTGAGTAGGGTAACGGGATGTAATGTTCATTCGGCTTATGTACCAAAAATGTCATTAATTTGGCGATAATCAACAAAATCATGTTGCTATCAGGATGACCTATTTATTTCAAAGCAATTGAGACATTAATAATCAACTTATAGATTTTCATATCCGCGTAATCTTTTATTTCTTTAATTTTTTAGATACAGGTTAAGCTAAACAGATTGTCTATACGATCTTCGAATGATCTATATTTGCCTAAATTGAACCTATAAACCGAGTAATGCTGCCAAAATGTACAGAAAATATTCACACGTTTTACACTAACTGTTCACATAAATAGGTAAAATAACAATGATTTAACAAGAAAACAGTAGACTCAATGTGAGAAACATATTTTTTTTATGTTCTCAAATACTCAACATTTTATGGAAAGCGTAGTAAAAATGTTGTTGTTGGTAAAATTTTCAATAAAAATATGTTAGTTCAATTGTTTGATTTTCATATGGCTCATCTAAACACAAACCAATGGAACAAAATCTGTGTTAGAGTGAATGTTTTGATCACAGAAACATTTTCGTTTTGCGCTGCTAAATCAAATCTTAAAATGATTTAATAGTTTGTAAGCAATTTCATCATAGTTTGATTTGTGGAATTTTGTGTTGGGTAGAGCGAATACAGCTGGCAACGCCGTGAATCAGAAAATCAGAAAAAATCGTACATAGACTACATTCAATAACAAATCTATCGAATAAGACAAAGCTGCATCAATGAATAGACCTAATTCATACAATTTGCTCATATACTTTATGAGTTATAATAAAAAATGTAATCGATCGTTGTATATTAAGTTGAATCAAGGGACACATACCCTATAAAGCCTGGCCACGTTAAATTTGGGACACTTTTCTTTCAGTGTAGATTTTGTATTATTTCACGGATCGCTGAAACGTTTCACTTATATTACAGCTGAAAAACTCCAATTTATTTTGTGGTTTAACATGTTTACATTCTTGTTACATTCAGTGAAATGGCGTCGAAACAAGTCGAATCGAACGGCAGCAAAATCAGAATTTTTGGTACGCGATCTTGCCAAGAAGCTAAAACTACCGAAAAGTACCGTGTTTTGTATTTGATTCAGAGAGGAAAGAAGGGGGAATTTGGGGAGGGCAAATCATTTGACCAGCGCTTGACTGTGGATCGGAAGGTTGGAAGTGGAACAAATCGAGAAGAATGCTCCCGACAAATTCAAGACAAGATGGTGGTAGCCATTATTGAGAAAAATCCCAATCTTTCTGGGCGAAATGTGACTCGCTAAGTTAGGAAGTCAATATCAGACGTACACAAAGTGAAGCAGAGCCAATGATTGAAGGCGTAAAAAGTGAAAAAGGTGCCCAACCGTGATGACTTCTGAAGAAGTATGAAGTTGTGGTCGAATATGAAGTTGTGGTCGAATATGAAGTTGTGGTCGAAAATCTAAAAGTTTCGTCTCTACCGGCACTATCAATAAGGATGTGTACGAAAAATAATGTCTGCAAAAGCGGTTACTACCATTTATCAGAAGCCACGACTATCCAGCTCTGTTTTGGCCTCTTGTCACTATGCGAAATCCGTCCTGGAATGGTATAAGCTACAAGAGTTCAAATACGTGCCAAAAACAGCCAATCGATCAAACTGTCCAGAACATTGCCCAATAGAGAAGTACTGGGCTCTAGTTAAGCGGAAACTCTTCGAAACTAAGAAGAAATCAAATAGTACCAATAAATGCATCGTCACGGCGGGCGTATCTGAGAATACCGATTGGAACCTGATGACGGAAGTACCACAGAAAGTTCGTGAATCTTACAGAAAGAAGGATTAAAATCTTTATCAACTGTTTCTTATGTAGATATAACTATTTTATTGTGAAATAATTCATCGGTTTTGTTGAATGATGTGTAATTTTTTTTGCTGCTATTATTTTGGTGTCCGAAATTGAAAGTGGACCGGCTTTATATTTTAAATTTGTCAGGAATATTACTTTTGAGTAATAAAGATTGGACTCGGAAAAAATGCGACACTTTGTTTTGGGTGTAACTATTTATCGCGATGGTAAAAATTAATGAAATTTTGGGTAATACTAGTTTAAAATGTTATGCTTATGTGTACAAATTGCGATCTGTAAAGTAGTTTTCAAGATGCATTCGAAACAAGAAGAGCTACGCCAGCAAATCTTGGGCGCGGTGATCGATAATCCTGGTCAGTCGCACAGATGGATCGGCAAAAGGCTTGGAATCCACCATTCCACCGTGTCCCGCGTTGTGAAGATGTTCCAGGAGACGAAGATCATCGAGCGGCGCGCTGGAAGCGGCCAGAAAACCGAAAACGGAATACCCAGAGAAGGTGCGGAAGATAAGGCAGTACTTTAAGAATAACCCGAACCTTGACCCGAGACGTGGCCAAAAAGGTCAATTCGTCGAAGTGGTCCGTCCAGCAGACCATACGTGTACCTATAACTACGGACTACGTGTTTTTAAGGTCAGGAAGGCGCCAAACCGGACTGACAAGCAAAACACGGTGGCCAAATTGCGTGCGCGGAATCTGTACCGTGAGCGGCTGGTCAAGCCAGGCTATCTCGTCATGGACGACGAGACATATATCAAGGCGGACACCAAACAAATCCCCGGCCTCGAGTTTTTTGTCGATACGTCCCACAGCAGGTTCCGGAAAAGTTCCGGAAAAAGAAAAAAGAAGGGGAAGAAAGAGGGAAAATTAAAGACAGTGTAACCTTCTTTTTAATTTAGGGAGAAAGAAGAAGAAATATAGGGTATGTGTCGCCTTGGGGGGAATTCAGCCTAATATGCAACAATCGATTATAATTTTTTACTATAACTCGTAAAGTATTTGAGCTGGAAGCGATATAATAATTGTGTGTGTTTAACTAGTTATACACTTGCTTAGATATATTCCAATTGGAGGTAGGGGGGGATATGCCATTTGGTAGTATGTATCACGAAAAGTTACACAACTCATTTTATAAAGTCAGAATCTTTCGAGGGATATGGATGTAATGTCGGTCTATAAGCGCCAAATTGGGTCTATTCATGGAAGCTCGTCCCATTTACAGATTTGTTATTAAATGTTGTCTTCGTACGATTTTTTTTTCTGATTTTCTGATTCAATGCGTTTCCAACCGTATTCGCTTTACCCAACAAACAGTTTCATAAATCAAACTATACTAAATCTGCTAAGAAACACTTAAGTGATTTTCACATATGATTTAGCGACCATTTGATAATCAAAACATTATAATTCACTCTACAAAATTTTGTTCCTTTAGTTTGTTTTAAGATGACCCATATGGAAAACTTTCAATCGAAACTCAGACATTTTTATTGTAAATTTGACCAATAACAACATTTTTACTACGCTTTCCATATAACAGGCCATAGTTGGGAACGTGGAAAAAAATATGTTCCTAACATTGGGTCTATGGTTTTCTTGTTAAATCATTGGTTATTTTACCTATGTGACCTGTTAGTTTATAACGTGTGACTATTTTCTGTACATCTTGGCTGTATTATTCGGTTTATAGGTTCAATTTCTGCAAATTAAGATCATGCGAAGATCGTGTAGATAATCTGTTCAGCTTAACCAGTAAAGTCATATTGTCTTCAAATTTGAGGAAATCGAAAATTACGCGGAAGTGAGCAACTATTAATAGATTAATAATGTCTCAACTGCTTTGAAATAAATCGGTCATCCTGATAGGAATATAATTTTGTTGATTATCGTCGAATTAATGACATTTTTGGTACATAGGCCGAATGAAGGAGCTAGGCTGACATTACATCCCGTTACCCTACGAATTACTCCGTTATTAATGCAACGCAACACGCAACGCCTTACCATATTTGACTCGTAGATTATCAGGGTTACATTTATGTGGATGCATGCGTATTGATTTGGGTATATGAGTCGTTGAAGTGAGTACTAAAACATTTCAGCTACCTCGGCTGGTTCATCACCGAATCTTCTAATGTAAGACATCAGTTGAAGGCAGGTATTTTGTCCCAGTCATTTTCAATGTGTATCGTCAGATGTCATAATGAAACGAAAAAAGGAGAAAAAAGCTTGTGGTGGTAAATCGACCGTTAATACCTTGACCAGATTTTTTCATGGTTGAAGTTCAATAATCGGTTTAATCAATATTGAATCATCTGATAATTTCAACGCCGTAGTTTCTGATGTACATTCTATGTAAATACAAAAACGTCAATAATTGAAGAGATGCACAAGAGGTAAAAAATGAGTACTGCTAAAAAGGCATTAATAGCCGGATGTGGATCAAATTTTATAACAGCATTCATCAATGTCCGGCAAATCTAACAAGATTTATCTAAGTAGCATTTGAGCAATTAACCTTAAATTCTAATCTTGATATGAATATAATTTGATCGAAATAACAGTTACATTTAATTGTTGAACTATGAAAGTCTAATGCACGAAAAGGTGAGAAAAAACACCGGGCCACCACTGTTATGAAACCCCATTCCATGGTCATCAGCACCTAGGCGTCTACTCCATTGTGGTTCCGTGTTCGTTTTGCGCTTAGAATCAAACTCAAGCCGGGATTGTTTACCATTCTTTCAAAAAGGTCAAACAGTAAGGAGGAAGTCGTGCTCGCAACTGCTTTCGAGACGCTGTGATAGCAACAAGCTGTCAACTTTCAAGGGATGCACAATCCAATAAACATATTTCTATACTTAATTGTCAATATTTCTAGCGTCGGGATGGTTCATCTCACATCACTGTCACACACCAGTTTTTTTTTTTGTGTTTTTGTGACTTGTTCATGGGGCACCCAGCTGAACATTGCTCTACACGACATTGTATTTCTCCTAACTTTAATTCCATATGTTCTAATTGGCAAATGTGCCTATTAATTGGTACTTAACACAAATTGACCGTCAGTCAACGAACCTCCTAGGTTTCGTAATCAATCGTTTCCGACAGTGAATAATTTGCGCTATAACACTTCCTCCGTCCGACTAGCAGTACGCAACAGTAAACACCTCTCGCTACGTTCATGGCCACGATAATTGATATACTTACGTTTGATGGAAGGAATCTGAGCACATCGTGTGAAAGTAGCTATTGTCTGAAAAGAAAGGAAAATCGGAAAAATATCTCATTAGTAATGGCGTTTCATTGCATTAGCAAATGGTTCGTTTCGTTTAGCATATTTCAATACCACGCAGCTCTTTAATACTTCAAAAGGTGTTTTGCAAAGCGCACCCATTCCTAACGCCATCTGGACGACACAAGTTCATTTGCCTTTTTAGCGGTGCCCGTTCATTGATTCCGTGCTTGGTCGGCAGCTTACTACATGTCTGTTATGCTCATTAAAGTGAATTAGCGGTACACAACCAGCGTCTGCTGGTGAGTCTTCTCACGAACGCACCTTATTGGCCAAAATAGACGTTTGTTAAAAATCCAAATTGGCGCCATTGAAAACTGTAATTATTCCAGGCTTCAATAACATTATAAATCTATATAAAAGGAGGGTGTTGCAAATCTAAATCGTATGAGCATTTTGGGGTTCATGAATTTCGTGGAAAACAGATCGGACGTAAAGGTGCACTTAAACGAAGGAAACTCTGGGCAACATTGATAGGTAACGGTATACCTATGCGGTTTGGGGCCTCGCTATAACGATGGAAAACATAAAAGGTTCTTTATTGAAATATTGCTTTCAAACCTAGACCACATGTTGCTAGGGACTTATGTTGCCTATTGATGTTGCCATGAGATGCCATTTGTGTAGACGCACCTTAAGGCTGGTAACCTTAATGATACCGACCATCGACCGAGGCAAAATCGTGACTTAGTTCAATAGTGGTGTGCAGAGAGAGCTGTGCGAGTACTCTGAGGTATGAGCTGTGATAGGTCGTGGGCGAAGCACACGAGTGGTAAAACTAGACTAAGAAAATTATTACAATGTATGTTTGCACTCGAGGTAACGTATTCTTTTTCTAACTAGGTTACAAGTAAAAGCATTTGCTCCATTTATGTTTTCCAAATTGCACCTGGGCTAATCCTAGACTTTGGATTCATTTTTACTTAACTGTAAACAGTGTTTACGACAGTTCTAGTTATATTCTTGTTTAAATAAAGATTATCAGGATTTTAAATAAATATGCATGTGATACACAAATGTGCACATTTTTTTCATAAGTTCTTCAAAAATCTTTACTTGGTACATTTAATCGATACGTTAGCAACAAGTTGATCTGATTAAAGCTCATGTAATATCGTATCAATAAAAACCATAGTAATGCGATAATTTAGTATTCGTTCATCAATTATATTTGTTTTTTTTTATTCCTGATTTCTGGTCACATTTATTCAAACCATTGAATTTATAACGTTTAGCTTCTCTTATCGCTAAGTCAATTCTCAAAAGCTTAGGTTTATTTTCAGCTTAAAGTATATTTTTATTGTTATTATTATTCGTTGATTATTATTACTGTTCATGACAGCAAGATGCACTTGTGTCAATTCGTGCATTTAGTTTATGACAAATACAAATAATGAAAATAGTAATTGCCATCAACGTATTTGATTCAATGTAGAATTGAATTTTATACCAATAGTATAGAACGCAAAAAAGAAGTAAAATGGTGAATTTTCTCATGGTACCACTAAACAAGTGTAAGCAATATATCGCACGCTTTTAACGCTTGCTTTAAAAAAAGAGACCAAGTTCAGCGATTTTTCATGCGATTACTCGTGGCGGGTTCACCGGTGAATCGTCAATAAATATAAGTAGGCTATATTCAGAATAAAAATGAACAGCTCTATCAGTGCGTTTACAACAGCCATGGTGAAAGCAGTGGTTCGATGGTTTGAAATTACCGCTGGCTATACCTCGAAGGAAAGAAGTCTGTCATCGTGCCGCACTTTGTCATGGCGCTCCTGGAGAAATGTGTAAGCGTCGAGCGCAAGCCGGATTCTGGCTGTCCGACTGTTTTGCTTGATCGGAAAGCCAACAAGCGCGGAAGCGGAAGCCGGACCGGGAGATCCGTTTGACCGGCCAGCAGCAATCAAAGGTGCTCGTCAACGATGTCTTCCCTGCGAAATATAACGTGGTTGTGATCATGGATGACGCGACGTATCTCACGCTCCATGGCAAGGACTAGCAGGGGACCGGCTATTTTACGCCCCCCCAGAAAAAAGATGGGCAGTGACGTGAAGTACATCTTCCACACGAAGTTCCCGAAGAAGGTCCTCAAGCCGTTCTATTTTTCTTTGGGACTTGCGGGCCTGGGAAGTGCTTACCGGAAGTTGAAACACCACCCGAAGTACAGTGTCGTGTTCTGGTCGGATCTGGCTTCGCACACCCTGGCCAACTGCGTTCAGTAGAAAATTTCGGGGCGAACCTGAAGCGGAGGTTCTATTCAAACAATTTCGTGGCGAAAACCGAAAAGGAACTGATCAACGAGGCGACAAGAGAGTTGAAGAATATGCCAATATCTTTCATTTCAACGGCTATGGACAAAACTCTGGTAAACTGTCGTTAGGCGGCCCGACAGAGAGTAGTCATTTTTGTAAAATCATTAATTAATTCAGGAAACAAGAAAAATTTGTTTTGTTTTGATATCTTTTATTTATTTTTTTATCCACCCGAAAATTATCGCTCTTTTAATATAAGCATTATTGAATTCAAACAAATTATTTAGATTTAAAATAACTAATGGCGTCCATACTATTTGCACTCTAACATGGTGTTTGTATTTTTTAATATATTTTAACTAAACGAACGAATGCTGAGATATATTTATTCATTAACACGAACGTACGCATAAATGAATTTTTCATTTTGAAATTGTCACTGTTAAAAATTGATACCTGATACGAAAAAAATGTTTCTCATTTTCTCACTTGTAAAGGGTGTCCACAGTTAAATTGCATCACCTTAAACTCGTCCTCAAAAATAAGTCTCTAAACCGATTGTCATGAAATATTCAAGGAATAAAATACAATGTATTATCATGGTTAAGGTATTTTTATTTCACTGTTTTTCTTTACCAAATCCAAAAGCCAGAACTTTCTTCTTAATACCACCATAAGATTTTGTACAACGCTTGAACCGATATTTTTTTCCGCTTTCAACCATGACTTCAACATTCCCTGTTCTGTACCGACAACTTTAGGATGCTTACAAAGTTCGTGCTTCATTATAGCCCAATATTTTTCAATTGGACGCAACTCTGGAGAGTTAGAGGGATTAAGATCCTTCGGCACGAAATTGACACTAGTCGTCTTGTACCACTCCTGAACCACCCTGGAGTAGTTGATTATGACTAAATGTGATAGTCAAAGCGATTCATATCAATTTTCCCATCTCGAATGAGTGTACAAAGTTGTATGGTCAAGATTGAGCTTTCCGCAGGGCTCTATCCACGGCTGGACGCTGTGGCAAAGGCTGACTAATAGTAAATTGCATGCGCACCTCGCACGCCTCTCGTGTTGGGAATCAAATAACGTCAAATGGAACTCGAATGAAAAAATATTGTGCACAAATACCTGGAAAATCCAGAGTGGTGCAGTTCCAAACTAGCTAAAGTGCTGAAGATGCCGAAAACAACAGTTTGTCGAGGGCTCAAAGCATACAAGAAAACCCTGAGTGTGGACTTACGAGAAAATGGGAACCAGGGATCGTCAGCTGTGCAGCAAAGTGTTGAGGTGCGTTAAAGCCAACCCCGGTCTTTCGATCCGAGATGTGACCAGAAGGTACAATGCCAACTTTCAAACGGTGCGGTACATCTTTCCAGTGAAGGATACAAGTCGTATTCCGTGGCCAAAAAGCGTGCAAGGCTCTTGTACGACCGTGTTTTGACGAAACACAAGCACTATGATCGATGACGAAACATACGTTAAACTCGATTGTTAGCAGCTTCTCGGTCAAAAGTTTTACATCGCGACTGGACCACAGCGGCAATTGTAGTTATCGGAGTAAAACATGAAAAAAAACACATGTTTAGGGTGAAATGGGGTGAAATAGACCATTTCTCGACCCCGGCACAGCATGAAACCGGCACCATTCGATTCCTGAGAGTTTTTCACATAAGATATATTCCTTTTCAAGCAAAAAATATACCGGCAATTGTAGTTATCGGAGTAAAAACTGAAAAAAAACACATGTTTAGGGTAAAATGGGGTGAAATATACCATTTCTCGACCCCGACACAGCATGAAACCGGCACCATTCGATTTCTGAGAGTTTTTCATATATATGTTATATATGTTCCTTTTCAATCAAAAAATATAGCGGCAATTGTAGTTATCGGAGTGAAAAATGAAAAAAACACACTTTTAGGGTAAAATGAGGCGAAATAAACTATTTTTCGACCTCTGCACAGCATGAAACTGGCACCATTCGATTCCTCAGAGTTTTTCACATAAGATATGTTCCTTTTCAATCAAAAAATATAGCGGCAATTGTAGTTATCGGAGTAAAAAATGAAAAAAAAAAACACGTGTTTAGGGTGAAATGGGGCGAAATAGACCATTTCTCGACCCCGGCACAGCATGAAATTGACACCATTCGATTTCTGAGAGTTTTTTACATAAGATATGTCCCTTTTCAAGCGAAAACTACAGCGGCAATTGTAGTTATCAGAGTAAAAACTGAACGAACACACCGAATTAGGGTGAAATGGGGCAAAATTAGCCGTTTCCAATGCTCTGCACAGGATAAAATTAGTGGCAATCGATTTATCGGCCTTTTTTCCTATAGAAAAACATCAGTTCATGTACAAATACCAGCGGATTTAAAATAAGTCCGATTACAGCTTCGATTATGCCCACTGTGCGCTGTCTTGCTGATACTGTTCTTTCCAGTGACAGCGCGGTGCGGTTCGCCGTTTCGCACTATACGAATCACCACTGCATTCTTCATTTTTTTAAACTGAATCAAATGCGATCTCTTGTAAAAATTCGCCAGGTCATGCCGTTAGCTTCCAAACATTTTAAAATATCAAAACATAAACAATCCAGGGGTCTTCCGATGGAAACTTATCGTAAATATGACGATTTTGGATGTGGGCATGATTTTCTGTCCTTTTTTTTCTATACATTTTTTTTGACTTCCAGCCCAAAACGCAAATTTAAGGCAATTTGAAAAGAAAAGTAAAATATGCTAGACTTGCTTCTCATCAAGGCGTAAGCAAAATTTGGAATATTAAAAAAAAAAATTTTGGAACTTTGGAGCGCTTAATCGGATCAAATTACCGTCTTTCACAAAGTTGTAAGAAATTTAGAAATTTAATTTAAAAAAAAACATTGAATTAGTGTTGAAAAAAAAAATGTTAATTTTCTCAAATATTCACAATTTAAAAAAACAAAACTGAAGCTATGCCATCTTCTAAGATAAATAGTTTTGGACAAAAACTTTCAGCAAACCTTTTTAAAAATTCGTTGAATTTTGATTGATTTTTCATTTTCATTTTCAACAAATTAACTTGCAAGAATATTTTTTCTTTACCCTTCCATTCTCAAGTTATGGCGAAGTTAAAAAAAAACAAGGGATTATGTTTCACATTTTTGGCAATTTTCGAATGTTATTTCTGATATCCAGCAATATAATAAACTATCCAATTTTAGTCATGAAAAAGAAAAAAACAAAAAGTTCATCCTAAGGCACAGGGGCAGAGAGACTTTCCCGTTTCTTAACCGTAAAATATATAGAACGATGCAATGGGATTGATTAAAGTATAATAATAAAAAAAAACTTAGAAAACTTAAAACTTGATTGAAAACTGTACATTACGTATTTACAATATTTTTAACCTTTTTCAAATGATAGTAACCAAAACTAAAGATTGTTGTACACGGGAAAAGTTGGGACCCTTTGTTTGTTTTGATACCGGAAGGTATCAATTTTATAGCAAGCTTAATAGCTTAAAAATAGTGCTAAAATGCGTTTTTTCTTGAGAAACAGAAAATCGTTACTGCACCTTTCGGCAGTAGTAAATAAATGAAAAGGTCCTATTTTTTTCGTGTACAAAACTCGTCCTCACAAGTTCCTACCTCACACCTCCACGAGTCATATTATCACAAAAGACTGCCAGCTGAAACATGGTTGCTGGTTGGCGTAGCCTGGGCAATGTTGTCAATCTGACAATAGCGAAGTGAGGGGGTGCGACTGAAGATCGTGTACCTTTTAATCATATTGTATATTTCCCATTCTCATTTGATCAATAATTTCAGCACGCTTTGGAATCATTTTTGCATTTAAAATCCATGTAAGAGCCGGGAGCAACACGACAGGCATCAAAACTCAATTTGTTTTTCAGCATTTCAGCATTACATTTAATTTAAATTGCACTTCTGAATTTCAACTACTATATTCATAAAAGACTGGCATGTGCTTATAAGCAATGTAAGATTATATTTTAATATTGTGTTTAGTGGCATTATGGTAAGCCATTTATTTCAGGAATCATCAAACCGGATTCTTCGTTCACTTCAATTGCTAGATTTTAAATGTTACTAGAACAGTATAAAGAAAAAATATTACAACATGTTTTATAAAACAATATTTTTTATTGAAATTTTATTGGAATGAAAATTTGGAATGATCATTTGGAATGATCTATTCTGTTTTCATCTTTTCCAGGACAAGAAGGATATTAATACATATCTCATTTATATTTATGTTTCAGTAACAATCCATTGGTAGTATCAATCAAGTTTGAAATTTGAATAAATTGGCATGTTTGTCTTTAATGATATCCTAATATTTTGTGTACAAAAAATACTAAATATTAAATAACATACCATAAAACGGGGAAAAGGAGGGACCATCAGGGCACCCAAGTAAAACGATTTGGATAGGGAGCATGGGACTGCCTTCTTCCTATTGTTAACATTTCGCGGAACGAGGGCGGGCTCTTTTACCCCATCTATTGGGTTTATTCTGTCAATCGAGGGCTTGATTCTAGTGCTGTGCGTGTGAACTTGCTTTTGGAAGGAGATTCTTTTCCCTATATTCGGGGGTTTCGCGTAAGTGTCTCTGCTTACGGGCCAGCCCAAATGCTGTTGGCCCTTCATACAGGAGCTTGATGATCACAGACAACTATAGAATCCTGATAAAATCGTTTTTCAGATTATTCCACTGCTATGGAAAGTTACCTTGCTTCAATAGATGGTAGTATTACATCATCATCATCATCACATGGCTGTTAGATTTACATATAACTTATTGGCCGGAAAAAGTACCTGAGTAATCAAATTAGCCGTGAAAATACTCGGAAAGTTTGACAGTCACCATTTTTGGCCTATTTCGATTATAATTCGCGATGTCCACGTTGTCCAAAACGAAATGCCTTTTTTACAAACAAAAAATTATTGTTTCTCATACGTGGTGGCTGTCAGGCTTTTTTTGGTTCTGTTGCGAAGCTATGGAAACAAACCAAGTTGATGCTAGTCAATGTTATAAATAGCGAACAAACCCGATCTAATATACGATTAAATTTACTGAACTATTTTAAATGTAGGCTACATGCTGAAGTTGAGTCCCTCTTTACGGCAAGGAAATGAATTTAGAGCAGCGTCCGAATGCAATAATTTTGTTTAGATACAATAGACTAAAGCCTTCAATTAAAATGATTATAAATACAACGTAAACAATGGAAAGTTGTTTGTTTTAGTCGTTTAATTTAGTTGATCTCTCACTGATTTTCAAGCGTTTTTTGAATATGGATATCAAATTTAAGTGCTGTAAATCGCTACCTAAATAAAAAATTGTAGTTCACACATTAGAACGTTAAAAGATGGTGCTATTGAAAAATTAAAAACGGGTAGTTGTTCAATGCGAATTTGTAATATTTAGTTGTAGTTTGCAAGCCTATAACACGGTTTCAAAATAAACGTCTTCGACCAATAAGATTTGGCAAGATAAGGAAGAGCCATCTACCACTGACATGCAATCTGCGATACCTTGAGGTATCGAATGTCAATCTGTAGTGAACATTATTCCTTGTTTCAAGTCATGTTTCAAAATAAACCAAAATGTTGTGTTTTTTATCGCAAATTTACTACGTTTTTTTGTTTAAGTGTTATTTTTACTCAAATAACATAAAATTTCCCACAACTTTTTCCAAGACGGCAATTTGATCCGATAAAGCGTTACAAAATTATGAACTAAAAAAAAAAATGGTCCAAATTTTGCATACCCTCTTATGAAAAGTTATTCTAGCATAATTTACTTTTTTCAATGGTAAATGCCGTCTTTGGCAGAACTGAATAAATGTACAAAGTTTCATTCCAATCGGGGATGGTCCGATTTGCAATTCGGGGTGGAAATGCTCTATTTGTTAAGTGAAACTTTTAAAGAAAATAAAAAATAAGATGTCAAAAAAGGCTACAGTGTATTTACTCTAATTTGAACCAACGAAATGAAGAAACGTCAAAGAATGCTGAGGTTGGCACATTATTTTGCCTATCAGTGTTAGTGCTCTTAAGTCACTTTCACTGGTATTGTTTGAGAGTTTTAGATGTCTCTACCATGTTAGCATTAATATGATTGTGTTGTACGTACAAGCATACCCTATGCTTTGTGAGGGTATGACCAAGATTCGAACCGTTAAAGTAAACCTTAAGAGTTAAAAAATTGAGACTCACTATTCTCTATTTTCGAGATATATTTAATCCAACTAACATTGCACCTGGCGTTATTTCACTTCATGATTGCCTAGTCGTTGACGGCAAATCGATGAAGAAAGAAATCAACTGAAATAATTATAATTTTAAACGTAATATTCTGAACTAAATCGACTTATAAGTAAAAATCATAGTGTTACGTACCCGAGTTTAATCTGAGATCAAATTGTGAACTAAATAAATTGTGATATTGCTGAAAATGAATAGGTTCTCAGGTTTTTATAATTTTGATCGTTTAAACTTGTAAAATTTCAAAATTTAGACCAAATAATTATTCTTGTAACATAGAATTTTAAACTGGTTCTTATGTAAAAGTCAATTTCCTTTAAATTTTTATTCATTTAATTACAAAATGAGAACTCCACTTGATCTTTTTGCCAAGGCAATGAAAATAAAACTTTCTTCCTCTAAGAAAACTCAATGTAAATTACAGCAAGATTAAACAAAATTTGATATCAAATTTCACAATTCTACAGAGAGATAAAATTTCGATTTCAATTCGATGTTAACATCACAATTATGTTTCGAATTGCTATCGTTATGATATTAGACTTTAGTCGGGACTCGATTTGTTATCCGCCCTTTGACTATGCCTTGTCCCATTTCACAAATGCATCACCACGAATTCCTTCAACCCTGCCGTCACGAACTAGTCAAAATCAATTCTACTAGCAGCAATCGAGATCATGGCAAATTAGTTCCAGTTAATAGTACATACAAGGTGCCGTAGCAAGCAATAGCTCCCAAACATATTCATTCCACGTACTAGCGCCAAATTAAAATTGAGTACGGTGCGGTTTATGTGCATGCGATATACTATTTTCCTCTATTTTTTGCACATTTTACGGCTCATTGCCCAGTGGGCTCGTGCTCGTGACTAAGCATGGGGTATGTGTCCCGATCGGTGTGAGTTTAAAGACCTTTCGATGAAGCGTGCTCTGCAACCGTCGGGTTTTTAATTGGATTTGGATTTTATAACCTTCTCTGAAATGCCTCCAAAGGGTTAATTTTACCACTTTAGGATATTTTCTTTTGAACCTTACAGTTATATGGATATGTAAGCTATTTATTTAGTTGTCCATTAGCTTTACGAACATGCCTATCGCTTTAGGGGAGAAAATGGGAATACAAGGAAATGAACGGTGATCAGTGCGCTTGGATCCTATTAAAACTTGATTAAACCCATCTCCGCGCGTAATGCGATAATTCCACGGTGCTTAGAAACATTTGCGCATGGAACAAGAATTCCACGCCGTTTACACCGTCATCGTCGTCGTCGTCGTCTTTGTCGTCGCAAAGCTGGAAAACCTAACGGCATTTAATGGCATGTGCGCATTGACTCCCTTCAAGAATAATCAGTAGCCCACTTCAGAAGGGGCTCTCGAAGCCAAAGCCCATCCCGCTCAAGCAGCAACCGATAAATAGGAAGTTGAGGAGACTTCTGGGTCATCGTGGTCAGCCGAATAACGGCAATTCCACGTACTTGTGGTGTGCTTTTCTCTCGGCCGCCGTTGATTGCATTAACATTACAATAAAATATAGGAAATGCACGACCAGCGGGATGTACGCATAGCTTTCCTCCAACGTTGCGCTCAAGCATTACTTATACTGACCAACGTGGCCAAAGAAGGAAAGGTCATGCAATTGGAATGAAACGAAACGAAAAAAGGGCTGCCAAGTGGTGTTTTGAACCGTGCTTACCACACACAATTGCGGTACTAATCGAATAAGCCGGCAGCTGAAGGTCTCAAGATCGTGTGAGGGCCATTCCATCTCCATGTACTTACAATGATGATGCTTACATGACTCATCAGATTAGACTTCGGTAACTCATAGATTGTCGGAAAAAATGTGCAACCTTCCTCCCATTATCTTTTTTTCTGAGCTTCCAGCAGCGGACAACATTGATTAACGTCTGTACTTGATGCTCATGTAGTGCTATTATGCAATAGTCATGTTGTTTTAATTTGCATCTCTGCACGCAAGTTCTTTGTCTAATTGTTCGAAAGCTTGCAATCCGCTAAATTCTGCTTGCTAGGCGCTAGGTTTGACTATTGTTTCAATCGGAGAGGAAAGAACATTTCAAGAAATGGATCGCGAGACGCACTCATTCTATGTTAATGTTATTTGTTTCATAATTGTTCACTCACAGTTTGTAATAGAACCGCTTAAGGAGATCTAGTTAGCTGTAGACGTTTTGCAATGCCTACTTGGAGTTCCGCAATGTTAAATGGACTTTCCGTGTGAAGGCATTTAACGCTAATTGGTGCACTTTTCTGTCAATGTTATTGTTTATGGCTCATTATTTCGAGGAGGCTCGGCTCTGCAAAATGGCAACTGCCGTACAAGAACAGTAATATCTGAATAAAACAGCATGAAGAATGAGCTTGTTTTCAACAAATCAAGACGTAGCCAGGAAATAAAATTCGATTAGTTTTTAGTAAACCGAGAAACTTAAATCGTGATTTAAACTTGAGCATCAGATACGCGTAATTCACCTACTTCTTGCAAATTTCCTCAATGCCTCAGACACAACTACGTAGCACTGGGATAGTCTGCAAGTAGAAGATGAAATAGGCGTATATGTTCACCAATCCTACAACTTTGTCTAATACTGCATTGTTCTAGCTCTTTTGTGTACAGCGTAAGAACTTATGTTCGGCGTAATATTATTCGCCACGAATAATTCGCCACAAATATTAAACACCGCAAATGTTCTGCCGTGAATATTACGCCGATAATAAGCTCTTATAACCGAAAACTTAGCTCTAATGCAACAGACAAAAATGATCACCAAAAATTCATTATAAGTCGGATATTTTTGAAGCTATCAGGGGGTAAAACATATTAGCTATATTTTTGCAAAATTGCTTGGACCTAACGCTACCCATCAAATCCTGTGCAACACTTGCGCCATCTTTCTTACAATCTTTCATACACTCTTTCTTCAAATCCTTGTCGTTTTGAAAGACCTTCCCTTTGTTCCGGAGCTTGCCCTTCAGAATCACCCAGAATTTTTCTGTTGGGCTGTTTACATGTGCAAAATTTCGTCACAACCTGTCAAGTAATTATCGAAAAGGCTTCAAAGCAAGAAGTGCTTCGACAAAAAATTTTTAGCGCGGTTGAGGCAAATACAGACCAGTCCCACAAGTGGACAATTCTTCTGTCTGTATCGTCCAGCAAACAATGAAGCGGGCCGGACTTCATGTCTTAAAGGTAAGAAAGGTGCCTAACCAAACCGATAAACTGAAAATGGTGGCCAAATCTTGCGCCAGGAAGCTGTACCACGAGTGGTTGGTACAGCAAAAGGCCACGGATGGACGACAAGACGTACATTAAAGCGAACGCCAAGCAGATCCCCAACCCAGAATTTTTCTTCGGCAGGATTTCTGGATGTTCCGGAGATGTTCCGGAAGAAGAAGTTCGACAAATTTGCCAAGAAGTACGTGGTGTGGCAGGCGATCTGTGGGTGCGGCAAATTCAGCAAGCCGTACATAACGACCGGCACCATCAACGGCCAAATATATAAAAGAATAAAGCTGCCCTTCTACCGGTCCCCGAGGAGACACTATTTTGGCTGGATCTGGCATCGTGCCATTACGCGAAACCGGTGATGGGTGGTACAAAGCCAACGATGTAGATTTTGTGCCGAAGGAGGCAAATCCGCCAAACTTGCCAGAACGCACAATATAAAAATTCTGGGCAATTATGAAGGGCAGCTTTGGAAAACAGGGAAGGTCTTCAAAAGCGACAAGGAATTAAAGAACGAGTGGATGAAAGTGTGTAAGAAAGATGGCGCAAGTGTTGCACAGGATTCGATAGGTAGCGGGCATTTAGGTTTTTTTAGTAAGTTGAAGAATATAAACCTGGAATTTTATTACATATATCGTTCTTCTCATTTTCTCCCAGTTACACAAGTATTCCACCAAATAAAAAAAATTTTTTTTTTTTTTTTTTTTTTTTTTTTTTTTTTTTTTTTAAAAAAAAAAAAAAAAAAAAAAAAAAAAAAAAAAAAAAAAAAAAAAAAAAAAAAAAAAAAAAAAAAAAAAAAAAAAAAAAAAAAAAAAAAAAAAAAAAAAAAAAAAAAAAAAAAAAAAAAAAAAAAAAAAAAAAAAAAAAAAAAAAAAAAAAAAAAAAAAAAAAAAAAAAAGGATGCAGCTTTTGATCCTGTTGGTAAGTTGCTTGGTGTTCTTGGCTTTCCACTATCCTTGTATACCATGGAGCTCAAAAGACTGAAGAAATCCTCGATAGGACGGCACTGTGGCAAATTTGTCGGATTCCGGTGTTTGGGACATATGGTATATGTTGGCTCTCCAAAACGTTAGCGTTTTTTTTGCGGTAGTGCGATGATGCCTTGTCCGGCCAAAACACGTATTTTCCATCCGAGTGATGTTGTTTAAGAAATGGATGAGTATTTTCTGCAAACACTCTCTTTGGTACACCTCCTGGTTGATGGCCAAACCGCTTGGTTTGAAACTCAGTTTCGAAATACCCCATCGGATATTACGATGTATAACATAACCTTCTCGATTCAAATTTGTGTGCTTGAACTTATACATATTTCTGGAGGAGTAGTAGATTTGTCCTTAGTGTAGAATTTGTCATTTCTCTGCGTATTCGAGACTTCGAAAGAGGAAAGTAGCTTTCGTCGTCCAGAACGAAAGATTTTCCGCCGTAATTCCGAGTCATCCAGCGGCATTGGGATTTCACGGTTTGAATCTGCTCATCTGTGTACTCTGGGGATCTGGTTTTCTTTCTACACACTATTCTTCTTCTTTAGCGTCTTGCAGATGAGTGACTGAACAATGGAACTTAGCTGCTTCCCGTTGACTTACCTAACTTTGTTGAACATGCTGCGCGAGCGGAGCGTTTTCTCATTCATTATTTTCATAATTTTCGTCGCAAACTTTCCAAATACACTTCATGCATGCCAGGATACGGTATACGGTGGATACCGGAACTTTTTCAATGACAAAAATGCATTGTCCAATCGTGTATTTTTTCCACGATTCAAGTTCGGTTGAAAGAATTGCAATAACGCGCGCGCGCAGTTCTTCCGTTTCGGATTTTCGGCATGCTGAACACTGACTTCATCATGTTATTGTAAACAAGAGTACAGTAATTTTCAAGAGTAACGATTCATTCATCTAAAGTGACATTTGAGGTACTTCTTGTTCTGATGGAAAAGTATTGAAATCATTCTCATTTTTTTAGTGGACACCCGTTAGAACACATTAGAGTTTCGTTTCATTTGAGGATTTATAAACAATTATCTTTCCTAAGTGATTTACGGTTATGTTCATCATGGTTTATTTCTCGCTCGGAGCTACATTTCTATAAAGTATTTTGAGTCCTTTTTGTTCTTGTGAAATCTCACATGAATCGGTACAATTATATTTTCATACCCGAGCTTTCAAGTTTATATAGAATTTACTTTGGAAAATTATCTTTTTCATGAACAAATCTCCAGAAACCCTCCATTTTTTTTTTCCAAAGATAAGCCAAATTTACAGTTTATCCTCAGAAAAATTAACAAGAAAAAGAACCTTCAAGGTTATGTCAACAGACTATATATCTGATATTATGATCTCTTAACAAATTAGACGACCTTAATTTGACATGCATGAAAAACAAGCAAATATAAAATTTAAAAAACTTTTCTAAGACAGTATACATTACTAGAAAATGAGAAGAAAAGGATTATTAATTTCCGTTTAATTCCAACTACCTTTGACTGAAGGCTCACACTTACCAGGGTTCCGGACAGTATACATGTTACACTTACGGTTTATGCTCATAATCAATCTTGTGCAGTACAGTGCTCGTTAGGGAATTTACATTATGGGTCATTAATCGGTCCTTCAATCGGATACTAACTTAATAACTTGTTTCATGGATGTGTTATTGTTTTGCGTCCTTTTGGAAGGTATTTTTCCTTATTAAATTTTCTATGAAAAAAACTACAGTTACTTCTTTTTAAGCAGGACACGACATGGACAGGGAAGGTTAAGAGCGTACTTTTCTGTTCAAACTCGTGGCTTGGAAAATAAGCATGTCGCCAGGATTTGTCCAAATGTCAAAATTTCGTTCCGCATTGAAGTCGTTTAAGGTTTAAAAGCCCTCGTAGCCGCAATAATAAACAGAACTTGTAATCAAAATCTCGTGCTCAGAAACCAACATTTAGCTGAAATGGACGAAATATTCATGAGTTTGATTTTGTTCGAATCTAAAGATTTTAAACAACTTTCAGGACTAACTCTTTATACTGGTATGCCTTGATACGGAAGCTGTTGAAATTTCCTAATAAATACCTTGTTTGGCAAGCAATTTGTTCACGTGGTTTCGTCAGAAGGCACGATGAGATCCTTTTTGTTTTTTGTCCTGATTTTGCATCGTGTCACTATGCAAAATCCCTGATAAAGTGATGTGAAGCCAATCAAGTTATTATCGTACCGAAGCGTGCCAATCCTCCTAATAGTCATGAATTGCGCCTTAACGAAAATACTGGGCTTTGATAAAAGGACACGTTTTCCGGAAAGGTTAAAAACACCAAACATTTCCAACACATCTGACCAGGTTGTCATCAAAGCAATCAGCGAGGAGTCTGTGCAAACACTTATGGCTGGAGTGAAGCGAGATTCTTATGCCAAAGCAGAATAACGATGTTTTGATTGTGTTATTTTGTAAACCATATACTGAAATTATAAAATAAATAGTTACCATAGAAAGAAAACGCCCCAAACTGTTTGACCAGCGCTTAACTGTAGATTGGAAGGTTGGAAGCGGAACAAACCAAAAAGTATCCTCCTACCAAATGGACAAGAAGGTGGTAGCACATTATTGAGAAAAATCTCATACGTTCTGTACGATGTGGCACAAATATTTAAAATCATTTGTGCAAAAAGTATAGCCGAGGCATGAAATGGAGGCGTTCACAGTGAAAAAGGTGCCCAACCGTGATGAAAAGCAAAATTTCACTGCAAAAAGTCGTAGATTGGACAAATTGAAATCTGAATTCCCCCAAAAGTCTTTGGTTAGTGGTTAAAACTCTAAAAGTTTCGTCTCTATCGGCATTATCAACAAAGATGTGTACGAGAAAGAATGTCTGCAAAAGCGGCTGCAACAGTTTATAAGAAGCCAAGACTCTTCAGCTCTGTTTTGGCTTGACTGTACGAGACCCAACGACAGGTTTTAAACACAAATGGTATGATTTTCGGAAACTCAGTTCAACTTTTTCGTTTCTCCGACGGCATTGATACCAATATCCACTTACGTAATGTAGCTCGATTGATAAAGGCACGGTTTATGATTTTTTTACACGAGTTATAACTTTTATTGATTTCCTTGAGCATAGAGTATGATTGCGCATGCTACACAAAATACAAATACATGCATTGGTTGGCACAGAAAGCTCTCAATTATTAACTGTTGTAGTTTTCCAGAATATTAAGCTAAGAGCAGGTAAGCGCTCGCTAAAAAGAGCTTCAAACCAGTTAGATGAAGACGAAATTGACATTGTAACACCAACCTTTGTAGAGTTGCCAGAAACGTACATCAGACTTACGGCCGAAGCTAGCAGCATTGGACCCATCATTGATGCATTGAAAACAAAATACATGGAAGGATGCGGTTCGCGGGAAGACAATGTCCCTTTGGAATCCGAAGGACGCTATAATCTACAAAAACTGGAGTAGTCCTATGTAGGACTATGCACATGGAGGACCAATACGGCCTTGGTGTTTTGGAACCGGAAGGTGCTACGTACGATCCATGTTGTAGTGTGGATGAAAAATGAATTGCATTAGTTGCCAGGAGAACCTTCCATCGCTCACACCGCAAAAATCATTCGACAGGGATGGGCAAAGCTCGTCGTTAGGATATTGTTTTTTTTAGACGGGATGGAAAATCTGCAACCAGACACCTGAAGAACTCAGGGTGTGGGATGAGGGTGCCAACTCCTCGACCCACTAAAAACCCACCCGTGCCTTAAGCCCTGGACCCTCCCCGGGGCCACCTTTCGGTATTACTTCGGGG
>JAHHFK020004992.1:0-22455 GCA_024533555.2 Aedes koreicus
AAGTAGAGATTTGAAGTAGCAAGAGAGAGAGAGAGAGAGAGAGAGAGAGAGAGAGAGAGAGAGAGAGAGAGAGAGAGAGAGAGAGAGAGACTGGAGAAAGGGTCAGTGGTATAGCATTGCGGCGTAAATAGGCTGTGAAGTTACAGGAGCAAGTGGTAGCAAGAGACAGGGGGTCAAGGGATCAAGGGGTAGCTATGTAGTATGGGATAGAGGAAGCAAGGGCAGCAGGAATCAAGGCGGAAGGGGATATCAAGGGCCAAAAAAATACCGAGAAACAGGGGAAGCTTCAAGACGCTGGGCAATATCTAAAGGTTTGGCTGCATCTTGGGAAGCTGGAAATTCCATTTTTTCGGATGGGTGGGTTGAGCAATGGAAAAGTTTTTAAAATAATCAAAAACATTGTTTATGTGCAAATTGTTTCTTTGTTCTCTTTTTACATTTAATATCAACTCCTTCGTATGTCATTCGTTTTGACTCTCGGTTTGACTCCACTCCTCATGTACGGTATTGCAATCCACTGCACAGAAATTTTGCTTAGTTAAACCAACAAAATTGTTTGATGACCTTAACCTATCTCGCACCTTGGAGTTACATCAATAACAAACTGGAAGCTCATATGCACACTAGCGCCATGTAGTGAGTGAATTCTGAACATATATGACCACGTCTAGGAAGAGCTTTACCACTCAAAAGTAATGCGTTCTAATTGGTGAAATACCGGGATAACATAGGATGAAACAAATTAACCCTTATTCGAAAGCGTCACTGTACTCATTCATAGTAACATGAAAGTAAAGTGCTCCTGGCGGTGAAATTTTTTAATTTAACCGGATTCCAATGACACTGATTTGTTGACCTTACTCCGAACAACAATTTTGCCGAAGGCTGTAGAGTTTAATGCCTTGAAACAGCTGAGATAGACCTTATTTCCGCCAATTAGCAAAAATCCAAGGCGGTACGAAAAAACCATAGATCGAAGTTGTTTCACTGTTCTCGCCATAGCTGCCGTAAACAAACTGATGGAGCTGTAAAATGTTCACAGTCTATAGGAAACTAGTATATATTGACTACTAACCGGTGGACCGACCCCATGGCTTTTGCTACCCCGGTGAGGACTGATGTACCACATATTCCACGCCAAATTGAGCCTCCTACTCCGAGCTCAGATCGACGGTGATCAAATCGATACGGTGTCTTCGAACGGAAGGTATTGCGTACGATCTATGCTGGAGTGCAAATGGAAGACGGATTACGAATCGCATCAGTTGCCACGTCGTTCACACTGCTAAAATCGGCTGACTACGGTGGGCTGGGCATGTCGTAAGAATGTCGGACGTTAGCCCTATTAAAATCCCGAAAGCAAATCGACAGGCACAAGAAGAAGAGGCGTGTAACGAGCATGGTGGATCGATCAAGTAAAAAGCGACCTGCGGACCTTTCGCAAACAGTGAGATTGGCGGAATGCATCCATGGGCCGAAGAGAATGGATACAACTTCTGTATACAGCTGAGGCCACACCGGCCTACGTGTGATTGACTGACCTGAAATAAAGCATAAACAAGCAAGAAACTGATATCCACGCAAACGTCACGTAGTGAGTGAATTCTGAACTTATAAGACTATCACATTGAAGAATTGAGCCATTAGCAAAAGTGATCTGAAGAAAGCAAAACCCTAACTAGTAAAGGTCTCAAGATGTAGCATACTCTAAATGGAGGCTCATATGAACACTTGCGCCACGTAGTGAATGAATTTCGGATTTATATGACTACCACCCGGAAGGGCTTGGTCACAAACACAAGAAAGCAATGTCCTAACTGATGAGACGCTCTAGATATAGCATAATAACACTGAAAGCCCATATGCACACTAGCGCCGCGTAGTGAGAGAATTCCGAACAAATTTATTCGGAAGGGCTTTTCGGAAGGGCTTGGCCACTAACACAAGTTTGCTGAAGCAAGCAGTGTCCTAATTAGTAAGGCACTTGAGATACAGCATAATAAACCTCCAGGCTCATATGCACACAAGCGCCACATAGTGGATGCGTTCCGAACATATGGGACTACCACCCAGAAGGAATTGGCAACTAGCACAAATTTGCTGAAGAAAGCAATGTCCTAATTAATAAGAGTCTCGTGATTTAACGTTAAATAATCTGGAATCTCATGTCCGTAATAGCACCACGTAGTGAGTGAACTGCGAACGTATGTGATCATCATCCGAATGGACTTGGTCACTAGAACGAATTTACCTAGGAAAGTAATATCGTAATTTGTAAGGCTCTCGAGATACAGCATAACCAAATTGAAACATTAGATGCACACTAGCGCCGCGTAGTGAGAGAATTGCAAACATTATGACTACCATCTGAAAGGACTTTGCCACTAGCACAAGTTTGATGAAGAAAGCATCGTCCGAACTAGTAAGGCACTCGAGATATAGAAATCACAAGCTGGAAGATTATATGCACACTAGCGCCGTGTAGTGACCGAATTCCAAACTTGTGTAACCACTTCTAGGAAGGACTTGGCCACTAGGACGACTTTACTGAAGACTTATATGTCCTAACTGGTGAGGCTCTCGATATATCCTAGGATGAAACCAATTACCCCTTATCCCAACGCGTCACAGCACTCATATTTAGTAGCTCGAAAGTAAAGCGCCTCCAGCGTTGGAATTCCGAATTAAACCGAAATTCAATGACACAGATTTGTTGGTTCAACCCCGTAAAACAATTCTGCTAAAGACTGTAGATGTTTATCACTTGAAACAACTGAGATTGACCTCATTTCCCCCAATTAGTGAAAATCCCATAAGCTGCGGGTTTCGATCTTTACGGTCCCAATTAACCGAAAAGATCGATACGCGACCAGTCAGGTACCGATCTGTTCGGATTCGTTCTTTACGGTCTCAATTTCTACGGTTTCGTTCTTTTCGGGCAAACCGAAATCATAAAAAACAATATTTTCAACGTGGTGCTAATAAGCAAAATCAAAAAAGACCTTTCTCAAATTTTGTTTAAATGCACTTTGGGAAATACTTATTAAACTGGTGTATATTATCATCGGTTTCACTTCCGCCTTTTTCAAAAGTTATGCTTGAATATTTGGGTTTTAAAACAACAAAACTGATGATAACTTTTCAGAGAAAAGTTGTACGGATATGTTGTCTTGAAAGCAAATGTGAATTTTTGTATTAACTACAATCGCTTTGAACATAGCTGGCCTGAAAAATTGATATTTTTCAAAATATGACAGAAATTCTGATTTCTGTATTTTGTTTCTTCAAGTACGCTTTATGTAAAAAAAAATAGAAGAGATAGGCAATAATGATTTTCTACACAGTTTTAACGCTTTTAATATTCCATAACTATATGAAACATTTTGTAACAAAATATTTTGACAATGAATTACTTTATTGATGAAATTAGGCGTATACAACATTTTTGCAAACAACGCAGCATAAGCTTACTAGAAACTGTTCACAAGACATCAATACGCTGTCTCTTATATTCTTTGAGTTTTTAATTTATGCCACCTAATTTTTCTCCCTGGACCATTGTGCAATGGGACACAATCTTTAAGCGTAGAGCTCTTTAAAGTATCGTTACTGTTACCGCGATCACGTTTCGAACTAAAAAAAACAGTGTTCTCAATTGGAGTAGGAACGACAAAGCTTTATTATCCGTCGATTATTACTAAACGATATTCGATGCGGTGTCTACTGGTGTTTATTCGATAGTGAACGGATTTGGCCTATTCTTATCGGTTTTATTCTGTAAAGCAATGATATGAGTAGGTAGAAAATTGATGAATCCTGGAGAGTGTGAGCAGTTTAGTCGAATACCTGTAACTAGAAAATGAGAAGAATGATTAGTAATTTCCAATTAATTCCAGCTACCTCTATTGCTTATCTTGACAGATACGCGTATTTCGTCTACAATGTGCAGACTTCTTCAGTGTCGTGTACTAATACTCGACTAGAACTCTGCTCATTGTAGACGAAATACGCGTATCTGTCAAGATAAGCAATGAAGGTAGTTTGAATTAAATGAAAATTACTACAGGTTCCATATCCCGACCAATTTGCTTGTCCCGGGAATCGGGATAAAATGTGTTGCTTGTCCCAGGAAATCCCGGAATCCCAGGAAATTTTTCAATGTGCTTAAAAACGCAATTTTGTGGTTAGGAATATGTTTTATTCATCAATAAAAAAATCAATGGTTCAAATCAAGTAACTGGTCTTATCAATTTGAATTCGTTCTCTGAATATACGACTTCAAGAAGCAAATGTTATTAATGCTTTCATCGGACAGTGAGGTTCACTTTTTAGAACAGATATTTCCGGAGTTTGAAAAGATGCGCTCGCTATCGGTTGACGTCGGTTTGATTGATTTTAAGCCGCCAAAAATGATTTCAAGATTCGGGCTCAACTTACCATGTATCTCAAAAAGTGACAGCTCTTTCGCAATTACTTTTGAAAAATCAATCATTGCCGAATCAGTCTGGGACGGGTTGGCATATTCCTTTATAGCCGATTCCAGTTCTTCACGCATGCTCGATGGTGTCGATCCTGAATTGTCATGCATACAGGACAATCCAGCATTGAACTCGGCAGCATCATCATCGGTCTGTCTGTGGCAGTCTTGCAACAATCGAACTTCCAGTTCCTTGATGAACTTAATCATTTGCGTTTTCGATGAGCTTTCCAGTTCTGCTGGCACTTGCGTTGACAACGGAAGACCTTGAAGGAACTTCAACGCTGTTATTATTTTCTTTTGGCGCCGTTTCGTTGATTTTTTCGTGATTGCATCGAAGAGGTCGTTTCCAACTTTGGAGTTACTTTTTTTAAGCTTCGAATACAAGAAACTCAAACTGCCTTCCGCAGATAGCAATGTAGCATCTCGTCTTTCCAATGCTTCCGAAGCGAGTCTGATTGGCTGAAGAGCTTGCTGAAGGTTTTTTGTAACCTCGAAATTACTGTCCAACATAAGACCTGAAAGGCCTATTTTGGAAAGTGTCTCTTTGATGCAATCAAAACCGCGAATGAAGTGCTCCAGCATCGTTTCAGTCGAGTTCCAACGAGTTTTGACGTCCACACACAGTTGAAGGGGTATATGTAACATTTTCGTGATTTTTTCTTGAAGCAGTGTATTCTTAATAGGCGATTTTCGAAAAATTTTCACGACTCTTCGAATTCGTTTCAGAGACTCTCCAAATCGCGGGGTCTATAATTGAAATAAATTAGATGTTTTCTTTAATATGAACGTGAACATTCCAATATATTTACCCGAAGAACCAACTTCATCATCGTAGTTATCACTATCCGAATCGTCGCTATCTGAATCCTCATTTTCAATTGGTACCGGTGGCTGATCCTTGTACAGGACATTGCAAACCCCCAAGTGAATCGCATGGTTGTAACACTGCTGATGAAGGTAATCCGACAATCTTCCAAACTTCGTCATCACTCGAGCTCCGTCAGTCGTTGATGCTACAATGTTGCCATTCTTAATACCGAATTTCCGGACCACATCCTTGACCATTTCCAAAACCATTTCAGCAGGTAGTGATCCACGAATTTTGCCGAGACCCAGGCTGTAGAATGATCCGTCAGCGAAATGGGCATTCACGTTTAAGAAGCGCTTGTGGCTTAGACTTGTCCACTCGTCCAAAGTGAGACCAACCAGTTCACCGCTATCGATACGCTTCACTATTTCATCCCGCGTTTGCTGCTGAGCGTATCCATAGTATTCGGCGACCAGCTTCATGGCGGATGTACGTCGGCAGAGAATATCCACGATCTGCGATCGAGTTTCTGATGAACTTGCTGTTGGTGATTGCATTGATCGAAAATTCGTCCTCTGCTGCCAGCCGAGCTACAATTTCCGCCAGTGACTGACGTTTAACGAACTTGAGCATCGATACTTGTTTCACTGGGACATTCGGCGTGGATGATTTCACTTCCGCAGCAGACTCACTAGGATTTGTGGGGGGTTTGAAATCCATGTCGTGTTTGTTCTTCATGTGCCGGAGCAAGCCACTGGTTGACGAGCTCTTGCACGACAAAATTTGCTGGCACTTCGGAATGGTGCTTTTTTTTGGTCATTTGTTTTTTGTATTTGTGTTTTATTTATTGGGGTTGGTAATAAATATGGTGTATAGGTACATAAATTTTTTTATTATTTACTTTTTTGGTTGGGGGAGTATTATTAAAAGAAGGAAAAGAAGAAAAAAATAATAGGTGTGAGGAGCGCGGTGGGGCGGGGGGGGGGGGGGGTAAATGTGTAGGCAAAAATGCGAATGCCTACTGAACCAACACAAAAGGAATGATGCATTTTCATGAATGATGTATAACATCGATGTAGGTACAGTAAATATGTATGTTGGCGTTGTATGGGTTATATTGAATGCGCGTAAACGGTACACTGAAATTTATTGGGAAGTATCAAAGCGAAAAAATATGTAAGAAATGTGTGTCCCGGGAATCCCGGGATTTTCGAGACGGTGAAAAATCTTATCCCGGGATTCGGGAAATCCCGAATTTTTCAAGATCCCGGGATTTTTTGTCCCGGGATATCCCGGGTTGGAACCTCTAGAAATTACTAATCATTCTTCTCATTCTTTTTTCTAGTTAGAAAATTGATACAAGTTCGAGAATTGCCAATAACGATCGGCAGATCATGATCGGTAGATGTGACGGACTGATACGGATAGTGCGTAAGAGAGAGTGCACAACTGACAAATGATTCGAGCAGATGGATCTGTCCGTAAATTACGTTGTGTCTTAACATGCTGGCCACCGGTAAACAGGCTTATTTTGAACTGGAATTCAATTGAAATCTCTCAACTATCCTACTATCCTACTATCCTACTCAAAAACTAAACTTAATAAACAGTAAATTTCTTGATGGAATTCATTTCTACTGTTTCAATTATTTTCTGACTCGCTACTGAAAAGTTCGGTGCTCTATCCGGAGTACACGTGATCGTGCAGCGTGTGATCGCATCGTCTGTTGGGTCGCCTTCTGCTTCGGGTTGAAACGTTTCCTCTAGCCATGTGCGTTTTTGGGAGCACGTGTTTACCTTGACCAGTCTGTAGGGATGGATGGATGTCGAGTCTTCCTCGTCACTTCGTCTTCTTCGGGTAGCTTGGCCTGGACCCATCCTTGGCGAACATTTCTGGAACAAACATAGGCGGCTTTTTCAACAATATTTAATCACAAAGGCCACACTTTACTGGGTTGGATGGGTCGGCACCATCAATTTCATGCAGATTAGAATTCAATGCACTACTTCTATGAAGATTGTTTCTATTTTCAAGAAAGACTGCTTAAAGACAACGACCCGATGCAACCGGAAGCCTCAAGCTCAATCCATAAACTTCACATCCACATCTATCAATCATCGTCAGCTGCCACGACCGAGGCCTGTCTGACAATTATTCCAACCATTATCTGTACGTCCTACCCTAGATAGTTTTTCTCCATTCGCTTCGCCGCCTGACCTAACTTCAAAGTCTACTTCCGCAACCTGACGCATCGTGCGTCTCCTCCAATCAATGTTCGTAAAATTCCACCCCGCCCAACAGCCGCACACAATCTAGGTTAAACAATGAGAATTAACGATCAACAAATCAAAAATTAATTACCACTCACACTTTCCACTTTGAACTTTGTCTGCTGTGGTAAGCAAAGTTTGCCATCATAGCACATAGCCTTACGCAATGCTCTAAACTTTCACTCAGCCCCGTGTCCGCCTCCCCCACCCGTCCTCCTAATCCGAGTATTCTTTATGACAGCCCATCAGAGGTTTAATTTCCGTCCGGACCTGATGGTCCACCGCCATTCCACCGGGCTGTCGAAGAAAGAAGGTTCATTCTTGCCGCCCGTCCGTTTCGACACCAGTTGGATATTTTGTATGTCCGTGTGCGGCAGACCAAACAAGATTATCTCAGAAAAGCTGCCCCTTAAACCGTGTGTTGTCTACCTCAGTAGGCACAATCGAATCGCCCCGAACAACCAGCGCCTCCGGTCGGGAAGGTGATATGTGATATGGGAATCGAAGGATGAGACGCTGAAAGAGAGAGAAAGAGAGAGAGAGCACATAAAATTTTACGAATTTTGCCAGAAAATCAAACAGCTTTATGGATTGGAAATTTGTTATGGTCATGGGTTATGGGCGTTAAATTTTACGGCCGAATAACAGTCTTCGTCCCCGGGGACGTTTCCCGGAAGGGGGGGATGGAAGTATCGAATTGCCGTGTCCGGTTGGGCCACACAACAATTTGGAATAGATTGAAGGCGAAGGTCGTCCCACGTGAATGGTTAGAAGCGAGAGGAAACAGGACGGGGAGATGTTTATCCGAAAGGACACTTTGCGAGGCTTTCTTCCTGGAAGATTTTAGGATTGTTTGCTGGAAGGGCAGCCTTATCGTTCGTAAACCTGTTTGGTTTGAGATGGATATTTATTGGTGTGGAGTTAGGTGATTTTCCTATAGGGATTTGAAGTTTAACCCGATTTTGGGAAGTTCGTTGGGTTTTCGATAAAAAATTAAGATTTTCTTCTTTATTTCTTCCTTAGAGGATATCTTCTTGCAAACCTAGGCTTGGCATAAATTGCCGATTCAGTGATCAAAATTGAATGATGGAATAATGCGTCAGTTCCCTTTTTCGTTAGAATAGTTCTGTGGTAAGTTTAATTTGCCCAAGGGATGAGAAATTTTAAAGATGTGTTTCTTACGTCTGAGCTGATTGTTCCTAAAATTTCATATGGTGAGAGATTCTTCAGTAGTTTCCCTCAAAGGAACTATCTTCTTTAACCCAGGGCTGGTAGCAGGTTGCTTTTTAGTGACTTGGTCACTATTTTGCGTCTAGTCACTAAAAAGTCACTATTTGCATCCAAAAGTCACTAAAGTCACTATGTGTCGGAAAATGGTCACTAAACCCGACCAGTAACCCGAGCAAATGGAACCAAATTTGGCATGTAGAGGTTTTTGAAGGCAAGAAATGTGATTTGAGACCCCTTCCATCTCTGGGGGGAGGGAGGGTGGTTGGTGGTGCACTTATACAAAAGAAACACACATTTTTCCATAACTCGAGAACTAATCGAGCAAATGGAAGCATTTTTGGCATGTGGGGTTAACTCCATATTTTAGGATTTTCAATAATTGCGAAAGAATACAATTATTAGTAATTGACTTAAGGGGGGCACCTTATTTAGGGCATCGAAAAATGGTCATTTTTGGCATTTTTTTTATTGAAAACAATGCGATAGTTTTTATATGTTTATTAAGCTACATGTTTGAACTCTACATTTTATTTTTTTTTCATGTCAAACTCCACAAAATGGCGGCTGTGGCAATCATCTTGTGTAGGCCCTCTGAGAAATCCTTTTTTGCGGCAATCAAATTCCAGCTCGAAGTAGTTATCTGAAAAATTATTTAAACAATTTTCTTTAGAAAATTTCAGAGTGTTAATCCCTGACGGTGACTTTTAACTAAAAAATAAAAGTACTTTGAGCTTTCTACGTGCAGCGGTTTATTCGCAATCGTGATTACCGACTTTGAAGAAGGGGTTTCGGGAAAAAGCGCTTTAAAGTTTTTGTTGCCATTTGGCGCGGGTCGGCGCGTGCCGGTTCTTTGGGGAATAACTCCAAAAATATTATCAGTATGACTTCGAAACTTCGGGATTACATTTCCAGATAGTATATCTACCAATTACAGCCAAAAAATATCGATTTTTCAAAAGTTCTAAATGAGGTACCCCCCTTAAATTTGTTCGGAATTTTTTTTCCTATGGTTAAGATACGTAACAACATATTGTCGATGTCTCAATTTACATTAGATTCTATTGTGGAAAAAAAAAAAACTCCTATTGTCATCTTATCGTTGTGAATAATACTATTTATTTTTCATAGTATAGATTCTATGGTATGATTACAATACATTTAATTGTAAGCTTATGAGATTTTTTTTTTTCAGTAATCCTTCGCGCCATTTCCAACCCAACCCACCATACCCCTCAAATCCAGTGAAAGATCCAAGTACAATGTGAAAATACCAAGTTACTTTTCGATGTCGTTGTGTTAGGGCCAAGCAATCAATTTTTCTTCAAAAACCGTGAAAAACTAGCAGCAAAAGAGCAGGTCGATATGTGTTCGTCCCAACAATTTGCCAACAATAAAATGTTGCGAAGGTATTTGTTGGCAACTAAAATCAAAAAAATATTGTGTTTTATATTTTCAGTGGCAGAATTGAGGATCATTTTCAGGCCAAAATTTTATCTGATTGGATCAAAGTATCTCTACCTCGTAAAATTTGAAAATCATTCTATGGTAATCAAAAATAATAATGGCAAGCCGTAAATCTCGCTTTCTTTCCAACAGAAAATCTTTTTCCTATCCTGTGCAAGTTGCAGCAAACCATAGTTGCGTGTTGCTTTTGTAATGACATCCACAGCTGGCAATAAGTCGGAGTTGCGGCGAGTTGTTCGAAAATTGTTTCCTTAGTTAGGGCCTTCAACAATTTGTGATTCGTTTCAATTTGTCTGTTGAGTACTTGGAATATTACGCTAGGTATAACATAAGCTGGATAACTTAGATTGAGCGGGTGCATTTAGTAGTTGCCACGTTTCTCACTTATAGCACCCAAAGGGAAAAAAGGGGCCGCCTAAAAAAGTGAAGAGATTTTTTTTTTTATTATATTTACTAGCTGAACCCGGTGCGTGCGCTGCTACGCTTGCAACTAAATGAAGAAAAATTTAATAGAACTGTCACGTTTATAGTTTTTTTTTTCGAAATGAGTTTTTTTCTTCTTGAATAAGCAGGGGTTCAAACTTCTATCAAAACATGCTTCTTACCCGAGAAATACACGGTTTGTGTTTAAGTAACCTGGATAATTCTCATTTTTGGTTGAAATTTGTGTTTCATTTGTATGGGAGCCCTCCCTTCCAGAGGGGGGTGGTTTCTCAAACCACCATACAATCATTGACTTCAAAACCCTCCACATGCAAAATTTGGTTCCATTTGCTTAATTAGTTCTCGAACCATCACATTGGGCTCATCGATTATAATAAAAATGTGAGTTTCATTTGTTTGAAGCCCCCCCCCCCCCTCAGAAAGGGAGGGGTCTTGAACTACCATAGACACATTCTTGCCTTCAAAACCCCCCACATGCTAAATTTGATTCGATTTGCTTGATTAGGTCTCGGGTTATGATGAAATTTGTGTCTCATTTGTATGAGAGCTCCCCTTCCTGAGAGAGAGAGGGGTCTCAAACAATCATAAGAACCTTCCCCAGCCCCAAAAACCCCTTCATATAAATTTTCACGTTGGTCGGTTCAGAACTTTCCGTGTCTATAAGGGTCTGACAGACAGAAATTCATTTTTATGTATATAGAAATCTAGCCTCCAAAAACCTCCATATGCTAAAAGTGGTTTCATTTACTTGATTAGTTCTCGAGTCATGCAGAAATTTGCTTTTTATTTGTAGGGGAAGCCCCCCTCCCCTTCAAAATGGGGAGGGGTATTGAACTGCTATTGAAACATTTCTTGCCTCCAAAAACCTCAACATGCCAAATTTGGTTTCATTTGCTTCATTGGCTCTCGAGTTATGCTAAAAATTATGTTTTATTTATATGGGAGTCTACCCTTCCAGAAGGCGGAGGGGTCTCAAACCACCTTAGAAACATTTCTTGCCTTCGAAAACCTCCAAATGCCAAATTGGGTTCCATTAACTTGATAAGTTCTCGAGTTATTCCGAAATTTGTGTTTCATTTGTATATGAGCCCTCCTTTCAGAGAAGGGAGGGGCTCGAGTCAACTTAGAAACATTTCTTGCCTTCCAAAACCTCCACCTGCCAAATGTGGTTCCATTTGCTTGATTAGTTCTCGAGTTATGCAGAAATTTGTGTTGCATTTGTATGTAAACCCCCCTCCCTCCCCCTTCCAGATGGCGTAGGAGTCTCAAACTTCCATGGAAACATTTCTCTCCTCCAAAAACCTCCACATGCCAAATTTGGTTCCATATGCTTGATTGGTTCTCGAGTTATGCACAAATTTGTGTTTCATTAGCATGAGAGCCCCCCTCTTACAGAGGGCGGAGGGGTCTTGAGTTACTTTAGAAACATTTCTTGCCTTCAAAAACCTCTACCTGCCAAATTTGGTTCCATTAACTTGATTAGTTCTAGAGTTATGCAGAAACTTGTGTTTCATTTGTATGGGAGCCTCCCTTTATAGAGAGGGGAGGGGTCTCAAACTACCATAAAAACATTTCTTGCCTCCAAAAACTTCCGCATGCTAAATTTGGGTTTCTTTGCTTGATCAGTTCTCGAGTTATACAGAAATATGTGTTTCATTTGTATGGGAGCCTCCCTTTCTAGAGAGGGGAGGGGTCTCAAGCTACCATAAAAACCTTCTTTGCTTTCAAAAACTCACACATGCTAAATTTGGTTTCTTTTGCTTGATTAGTTCTCGAGTTGTGTAGAAATTTGTGTTTCATTTGTATGGGAGCCCCCTTTCCAGTGAAGGGAGGGGTCTCAAACCATCATAAGATTATTTTCCGGCCATCTCAAATCTCTGCATACAAAGTTTCACGCCGATCGGTCCTTCCGCTCGCGAGTTAAATCGTGACAAAGGAAACCCCAACTCATTTTTATTATATAGATTTATTTTATCATCACCTTTGTATGGGTCCCACCTCATTGTTCAATTCCGGGCAATGAGAAAGCGGACTCGCTTGCAAAGGTGGGCGCTATGGAAGGCGATATTTGTCATCGACAAATCGCCTTCAACGTTTTATTCCTATTTTTCGTCAACAGTCACTCGTCAGCTGGCAGCATAAATGGAGTAAAGGAGATTTGGGGCGATGGCAACATTCAATCATCCCAAAGGTGTCGAAGAAATCTTGGTTTAGGGGGATGGATGTGGGTCGAGACTTCATTCGTGTCATGTCTCGCCTCATGTCCAATCATTATTCTTTGAACGCTCATTTATACCGTGTTAGGCTGAGCGGCAGCAACTTATGTGAATGTAGACAAGGCTATCAGGACGCAGATCACGTTATTTGGTCTTGTGCTGATTATCGTGGAGTCAGATCGGAGCTTTATGATTCCCTTCGGGCTCGAGGTAGACAACCCAATGTGCCAATTCGAGATATTTTGGCTGTACGTGATTTGGAGTACATGAAACTCATTCATGTGTTTTTGACTAACATTAGCCTTAGATTGTTGTTTGCCTAGTCTGTTTGTTCACTATAAGTTTTTTGTGTGTCTGTGTATGTGTTTTTTTTTTCTTTTTTAAAAATGTTTAATTCAAAAGAAAACCAAAAGTTGTATAGTTATAAGTTTTTAGACAATTTAGAATTTAAAATTCATGTGTTATGTTAACCATATTTCAAATTCCCGCCCATCTACCCATCCGTTAAATTTTTATTCCTATTAACCTCGTTAAAGGGGCGAGTAATCAATTATTTTCCCCTAACTTTAGTTTTGAGATAATTGATGTATGTAAATATGAAAACTTCGCTCTGTAAAGTTGAATCGATTGAGCCTGTACAAATAAATGATTTAATAAAATAAAATACGCAAAACAAAATTATAAGACATCACCTTTTGTTTTTGTTATTTTCAAAAGTTTAAATTTGTTAACGGTTAATTTGTCATTATTGAATTGATACGCGGGAAAATTTCCAACCGATTGATGTAAACATTTTGAAAATTTATCGAGCATTTATTAAGTTATAAGCGTTCCATTTGAAACGATATTTCGTGAAGGTCGCTTATTTTTTTTTTTTTTTTGAAACCCCCCCCCTGCGGGCAGAGGTAGTCTTCTTCAAAATATATATTATACATGCCCTGTTCTGTTTGTTGTACGCTGTGACTTTGGATGCTGGAAGCTAACGTTTGCATCTAAAAGAAAATGGACAAAAATTGCCGATTTTTCATGGGTTTACCTTCACCCGCACTGACGAAACTACCCATGCAGCATCAATCATAGTAGCCCATGAGTCAGCAGACAAAATTTGACAGCTCTATCAGGCGAACTCTAACAGTGATGGCAAAAACAGTGAAGCAACTCTGTTCAGAAGTGTGCACGTTCAAAGAACGGCACCCCGCCGCGTCGAAAACGGACATCGTGCGGCACTTTGTGGACGCCGGATACGCCCGTTCCGGCATCTACAACATCTTAGCACTATTAGACAACAATCAGAGCATCGAAAGAAAGCCCGTTGCCGGACGGAAGATGGCCCTGAGCGACAAGAAGCTCCAAAGGATGCTGAAGAGGAAGACCGAGGGAAAAGTGGCTACATCGCTGCGTTCGCTTGGCTGGGAGGTCGGTTCAATCGGCCAAACAGTGAAAAAGTACCTGGCGAACATGAACATACATGTCAGGAAGCGGAAGTCGCGTCCACTGGTTTCAGAGCTGCAGGCAATGACGCAGCGGCAGCGGCTGAATAAGATGGTCAACTTGATTTTCCCGGCGAATAGCGACGTGGCGGTGGTGATGGACGACGAGACTTATCTCACCCTTGCTGGCAACGACTGGCAGGGCACTTCGTATTTTACTTCCCCCAGGAAGTGAGCTCCGAGGTGAAGTTCATTTCACACACCAAGTTCCCCAAGAAGGTGCTGCTGTGGTTGACAATCAGCGAGAAGGGGATGTCAAAGCCGCTCTTCCTTCGCTCCGGGCTGGCCGTGAACGGGGAAATTTATAGCATGAAATGCCGGCCGGAAGTTACGTCGTTCATAAAAAAATACCATAAGGGCGAAGACGTGGTGTTCTGGCCGGATCTGGCGTCGGCCTACTACTCGAAGCGATCGTTGGAGGAGATGGAGCGGCTGAATATCGATGTGGTATCCAAGTCGGCGAACCCGCCCAACGTCCCCCAGCTGCGTCCCATCGAGAATTTATGGGCCAACCTGAAGCGTAAGATCTACTCCAACAATTTTGTTGCGAAAACTGAGGAGGAATTGATAAATAAAACGAAGAAAGAACTCAAAAATACGCCTAAACGCATGTTTTTGTCCGCCATGGCGAATGTTCCGGTTAATTGCCGGAAGGCCGCTCGCAAGGGCGTAGAATTTTTTTGCAAGTAAGCTTAAATAATTACCTGCCATGTGAAGTTTATCAACAGCAATTATCTGTCTTAACTTTTTTTTTTATCACCATCCGATAAAAGTCCATTTTTTTATGCAAACGTTATGAGTTAAATGAAAATAGGAGACCTGTTCAACACAGTCTGAGTCCGACAGGCCAAACAAAGCTTCCACAATTTCCTGGTGCCCGTTCATGTTTATAACTTTCCTTTCCAGTCCCAATATACTGCACCCTTTTTTGATTGACCATCCGCATCCCAACTCCCAACAGACGACAAACGGTCACACATGAGACAAAAGTGTGCATCTGATTGACATAAATTGGTCATTTGATGGATAGAAGGATGTCTCGATTCGATTTCTTGCCCCAGAACTGAATGACACCCGTCTGACGATTCGAAGAGTAAACGCAAACACTTTCCCCGATGGGTCCTTCTACTAATGGGTTTTGTCGGAATTGGAAACGCTCGACAGTCCGCACAAACTGCTACCAGATTCAACTTCTGCAGGCTGAGCCGAGTTAAGCTGTAAGTACAGTTGCAATAATCATAAATATCAATAGTAACTCTGTTGTTATTGTTGTTGTTGTTGTTGATCCGACTAGGGATGGAGAGGAAAACATTGCGTTGGGAAAGTACATTAAGTGTGACTTTGGCATCAGCTGGGGCCGGACTGGAACCGGAAAGGATAAACACAAAGCCAGAAACATGAGACAACAATAAACAACAACTGATGAAGCTAGCAGTTTTCTGATAGCTGGGGTGGAGAATCTTCCTTTTGAATGGGAAGCGTTCAGCTTGTTCTACTGCAGTTCGCACTGTGTCGTTTGCCATAATTTTCTCAGGTTTGAGTAAATAAGAAATGAAAGAAGAATTTATTTGTCTGGAGTTCCGGTTTCGAATGAACTAGGAAGATTGACTTCGTTATTCTTGACGTTTGTGGAAATGCAGTGAGACATCTTTCTTATCACCAACGTATGCAATACATTGATTGATGATTACAGAGTCATTCGCCGACATCAGCTGTAATCGCTACCTTCAGCGATTAGAGGCTGCCGCGTAAAATAATTGATTATTGATTGCTGCCTGCTGTCAGTGTATCAATTAAATAGTAGGCCACTCCCCGGAATAGATACGTCCACTGTAAATCAGTACAGCACAGCGCTAATTAGATCGATAAACGCAGTTATTATCCAATTTAATATTATAATCGAATAGAATTTCCAACATAAATCCACTCCAAATTGAAGGCACAGCTTACACCGAACGGTTAGTATGTTTCATGTTCAGAGTGAGTCAAATTAAACGACAATCGCTATTAATTGGTCGAGGCGAGGGACCGTGAATTGTCCAATGTTTGGAGAACTCAACAAAAATTGCTACCAGCACAGTTTTGCTGCGTACTTCACGTGGTTCCGCGGGACAGAAGCACACAACACCGGAATGCAGCAACCAGATAGCGTTTATTGATTTATGTTATACATTAATTTTACATGCCATGTGGCCTGCTTGGATGGGATGCATTTTTGGTTTGTTTTTGGTTTTGCACGTTTCTTTTTTTTTGCATTCCAAGCTTATTGATATGGACAATCGTACTCTATGCATACACGCTAAGAAATAATTATGTTTACACCAGAAATAATAAACAAAGCTGTCAACAAAATTGATGCTACCGAAAGTTTAAAATATACGCTACTACACTGATAAAAATTCGAAGTTATACTTTTATGTGTTTCCTTCACATATATTTCATATCAAGCAAAATAATTTTTGTTTGTCTTTTACTTGATACATATTTTTCATTTTCAAATAGAACAATTAGTTTGACACATACTTTTGATTGGGTTTAGGATTGAAAAAAGTCAAAATGGCGGTCGAATGTTTTTCATCAGTTAAGCTGCACGAATTTTCCATGCGATTTTACTGCCACCTGGTGAAACATGATGACTGGTCAAGTTGGAAAAAGGCCATTGAGGATGAACTAAAGTCCTTGAATGATAATAACACGTGGACATTAGTGGGGAAAGTACCAAATGGAAAGAAACCAATAAACTCAATGTGGGTATTCTCTATTAAAGATGAATTACCATCCCCTCGCTGCAAAGCTCGGCTTGTGGCAAAAGGTTGTTCACAAAAATCAGGCATTGATTATGGTGAAACCTTTGCACCTGTAGCAAAAATGACCACAATACGTACATTTTTATCTATATCTGTTCACGAGAAACTACATATCCATCAAATGGATGTGAAAACCGCATTTTTAAATGGTGGTTTATCAGAAGAGATATATATGAAACTACCTGTAGACGATAAAGCAAGAATTAACATATGCCGATTGAATAAATGTATCTATGGACTTAAGCAGGCAAGTAGAAGTTGGAACATGAGATTTGATAAGATAATTACGGAAAAGGGCTTCAATAGATTGAAATCGGATTCCTGCGTTTACGTTTGTAAGCAGAAGAATCTGTATTTGATCCTTTATGTTGATGATATGTTGATTTTTGGCAAAGATCTCAACGATATCTGGTGGATAAAGGAATCATTATGTCAGAGCTTTCAGATGAAGGATTTAGGCAGTGTAAAGAATTTCCTTGGCCTAGAAATCCAAAGACATGATGATGTATTATAAAATCACACAGAAGTCATACATTGAGAAAGTTTTAAAAAGATTCGGCATGGAAAACTGCAAGCCAGTAAATACTCCAATTGCCTCTTCTTTCAAATGGTCAACAGACGAAGGAAAACCCACCGATCAACCGTACAAGGCTCTTTTGGGTTGCCTGCAGTATTTGGTAATAATTTCAGTCAATTTCAGAGCAATCCTAACGACGTTCATTGGGCGGGACTGAAACGAATCTTACGTTATTTGCAAGGGAGCAAATCACTTAAGCTGGAGTACAACCCTGGTTTCGCCAACAATCAAGACGATAGACGGTCCATTTCTGGAACAGTGTTCACTGTGTTCGGAAACACAATTTCTTGGGCAACAAAGAAACAAACATTGGTGGTGCTGTCAACAACGGAGGCGGAATTCATCTAACTTAGTGGAGCGATCAAGGAGGGCATCTGGTTGTCTAATATATTGTATGAGATTGGGTTCCTAGTGCCTCCATTCATAATATACGAAGACAACATGCCTTGTATAAGCATAGCAGGAGAACCACGTCATCATCAAAGAACGAAACATATTGATATTAAGTACATGTTTATTCGAGAAGTAATTAGAGATCAGAAGGTATCATTGAAGTATATTCCCACAGAAGAACAGGTAGCTGATGTTTTCACAAAAACATTAGGTGACAGTAAATTTCAGAAGATGTTAAAGATGCTTAAAATGAAGAAATGAGGGGAAGTGTTGATATAACAGATATACATAACATTTATTATTTTAAGATTAGATGCCTGGAATAAGTTTTTATTCGGGTATACCCTAATTTTGTTTTCATTCGGGTATCCCCTTGTATAGACATGACAAGTCTTACCAATACATATTAGAGTAGAGTGAATACCGGCATATCACTTATGAGTGGATATCAGCCTTAATGATACTATAGCATTATACATCACTAGACTAAAGTATACAGGAAGATAGACTACCCTCGATTTATTATTGGTATGTACCTCTAAACAGTTCATGCGTTCTACGAATTAAGTTCATTCCGGTTGGAAAAAGGGAAACGTAGGGTCGGTGTTTTTTTTTCTCTGTAAAAATTTTTTTTTTCCTCTTCCCCCGGTTCGGTTGTTTGGGGTGGGGGTGCGGGTCGGTCGTCATCGCTCGCGAGTGGTTAGGTAGTGGGAGGGGGCAAGAAGAAAGTAGGAAGTGTGGGGAAGTTGTTTTTTTTCCTGTGCGGTGGGGAGGGGCGAAAAACAAAAAGTGAGACGCACCGCGAGCACACCCAGAAGAACAAGCAAACCAAAAGGAAGCAGCGCGGCGGCCACCGGAGGGGGGGGGGGAAGAGGAATGGGGACCATTGGACCCCAACGCCCGGCTACTAGCGAGCAATCGGTTTGCTACGCTCCCGGTACAGGAGATACCGAAAAAGGCGAAGATTCCGCCGCTTTTCACCACGTCAAGAAACATCGCTGCCCTAAGGACGGAGCTTGCAGCGATTAAAGTTAATCCGCTGTACAAGCTGTGCAGTACGGGCACAAAGATAATGTGCTCGACGGAGGCTGACTACCGTGCTGTTGGCGCTCACCTAATCGCCAAGCAACACGAATTCTACACCCACGACGCACCCGGAAACAAGCCGCTGAAGGTGATTCTGCGTGGCCTTCCAGAATTCACTCCGGAGGAAATAGTCACTGAGCTGCAAGCAGCGGCTCTGAAACCAGTGAAAGTGTTCCCAATTAGACGTCAAGAACAGGGAAATCATCGGGACCAACTCTATCTGGTCCACTTGGAGAAGGGTTCCGTCACGATGGCGGACCTGTTGAAAACACGGGCCCTTTTCAACGTCATTATCGAGTGGGACCGGTATCGCCCGAGGCAACACGACGTGACACAGTGCGGCAAGTGTCTGACGTTTGGTCATGGGACCCGGGAAACTGCCACATGAAACCCCGGTGTGGAAAGTGTGCCGGACCGCACACAACCATGGAATGCGCCCCGATGGATGAAGGTGCCCCATCAAAGTGCGCCAACTGTGGCGCTAACCACGAAGGCAGCAACCGTGCTTGTCCAAAACGAGCGGAGAATTTGGCCATCCGCAAGAAGGCGTCCACCAAGTCTCGGCCTGGACAACGCCGCCCGCCACCTCGAATGGACGAAGAAAATTTCCCGACGCTCCGGTACCAAGTGCCGAACCTGCCGCCAGTTCCATTAAACTATCGCCATGCAAACCGTCCGTCAGCATCCGTTCAGCAACGATTCGCGGCAGCCGCCGACGCCCCCATGCCAGCTCCTCCTCCAGGCTGGTACAATCCGAGTTGTAGTTCCTTCACGCAACCACCTACCGATGGACAGCTCTATGACACGGAGCAAATGGTCGAATTCGTCCAAGAGCTCTACCGCCAACTACGTTCCTGCCGCTCGAAGGAGGAACAGCTCAAAGCCGCCACATCCGTGACGATGAAATTTATTTTCAAGTATGGACCGTAATCGCACCATCAGCATCCTCAATTGGAATGCTTGTTCCATCCGGAACAAAACAATTGAGCTCGGTGACTTCCTTAACAGGAAGGTCATCGACATCGCCATCGTCACCGAGACACATCTCAAACCGGAACACAACATTTTCATCCCCGGATACCGGATTATGCGACTTGATCGTAGTGGCTCTAGTGGAGGAGGAGTTGTGATCGCCCTGCGCTACAACATCAACTGTCATCTGCTCCCGAGTTTTGAGCTGCAGTCTATTGAAGCCATCGGAACCAAGGTCGAAACTGCCGTCGGCCCCATCACCATCATCGCGGCCTATTGTCCCAAGCAAGCTAGCACCGCTAACGGAACAACAACGGTCCTACGGAACGACATTCGCAAGCTAACTCGGAGGCAGGGGCAGTTTATCATCGCCGGCGACCTAAATGCGAAACACGAAATCTGGGGTAACACCCGGCGAAACCGGAACGGAATAATTTTGCAGGAAGACCTGGAAGAGGGACATTACACCGTCCTGGGCCCGGATACTCCCACCCGGTTGAGCAGATCCGGGGTCCATTCGACAATCGACATCTTCCTCACCAAAATGGGGTACAACATCGCCCAGCCGGTAGTACACCAGGAGCTCAGCTCGGACCACTATCCAGTGGTGGCCGAAGTTGGGTCCTCGGTCAACTGGCATCGGATCACCAGACGGAACTACCATCGTGCCAGATGGGAGAGGTTCCGACAACATGTCGACGACACCGTCTATTTTACCGTGCACCTCGAGTCAACTGATGACATCGATCGGCAGCTGCAGAGCATCGAGCAAGCAATCTCCCAGGCCCGGGAGCAACATGTACCGGTGATTGATCAGGTGAGCAACTCTGTACCCATTGATAGACCCACTAAAGAATTAATACAATTGCGCAACGCCATCCGAAGGCAATACCAGCGAACTGGTCTGCCTACCTTAAAAACACATTGCAATCGGATAACAAAAATTATCAAGGCCAGAATGGTGGACCTTAAAAATAACAATTTTTCCGACAAGATCCGCTCTCTCCCAGATTGTGCAAAGCCGTTCTGGAAGTTGACCAAAATTTTGAAAACTAAGCCAAGGCCCATTCCACCGTTGATCCCACTAGATAGCAATGGCTCTAGGGATCGCTTGATAACTCCTGCAGAAAAGGCTGCTGAGATAAGTCAACACTTCGTCAGCTCCCACAACCTCGGACAAAACATCGTCAGTCCACACGAAGCTGCCGTTAGCGCGCTTATAAACAACATCCATATAAGTCCCAACGATTTCACAGAGGAGTTGAGATCTCAGCTGACGAATTGTTGACTTTTATCAAAAGCTCAAAGAACATGAAGGCCCCAGGTTTCGATAACATCATGAACTTGGAGCTCAATAAATTGAGCCCCCAGTTCTATAACCATCTGGCGATGGTTTTCAACCAATGCCTCCGACGTGGCTGCTTCCCCCGTGTTGAAAGTCAGCCAAAGTCATCCCCATCCAGAAACCTGGGAAAGATCCTTCATGTTCCAAGAGCTATAGGCCCATCAGCCTTCTCTCAGGACTATCAAAACTGTTTGAGAAAGCGATCCACCGTCGGCTTCTCTCGTCTGCAGACGAGCTGAACATCTTGCTCGACGAGCTGTTCGGATTCCGACGTGGTCGCTCAACAGTGCACCAACTTAACCGAGTAACCAACATCCTCAGGCGGAACAAGTCAGTGGCGAAATCATCTGCCATGGCACTTCTCGATATCGAGAAGGCCTTCGATAAGTGTGGCATGATGGCCTGGTGTACAAGCTAAAACAATACAATCTTCCCATCTTCCTGGTGAAGATAGTTAAAAATTACCTGTCACCGGACAGGACATTCCGTGTTTCGTTGCAAAGTGCAGTTTCCGATGCACAGGAGATTTCCGCCGGTGTTCCGCAGGGAAGTATACTAGGTCCACTTCTGTTCAACCTATTCACCTCGGACATACCCCCGCTCCCTGAAAATGGATCTCTGTCGTTGTTCGCCGATGATACCGCAGTCGTCCACAATGGTAGGGTAATAAGAGCGCTTACAGCGAAACTGCAGCGAAGCCTGAATGTTCTGTCAGAATACTTCACCGAATGGAAGATCTGTATTAACGCAGTAAAGACCCAGGTCATCCTATTCCCACACTCCACTCTCCCAAACTTGTTCCGCCTGAGGATTGTAAAATTAGCCTAAAACAACACAACGGTGGAATGGGTCAAATCAGCTGTCCATCTTGG
>JAHHFK020004993.1:0-151662 GCA_024533555.2 Aedes koreicus
ATAGTGAGCCGACGCTAAATCCCAGCCAAAACGGTGGAGGTGTGCTATGCTTCTTATATAAAGGCAGCAATCTCTTCTGGAGACACTCAGATCGATAGATTTCCGCATTTATAGTTCCGGTGGTGTAAAAAATGGTTGACTTCAAACCACAGGAACATACCTTGCTTGCCATACCAGTACCTTTCGACCGAATTTCTCCACTTGAATCGACCTGTCCGCATCGCTCACATCCTCCCCAACGACGGCAGTAAAGTATTGTGGACCTGGAAGGTTTTTGAGTCCTCCTTTACATAGGTCTCATCGTCCATCAAAACGCATGCATCCGGACGCTGCAAAAGACGCGAATACAATTTCGGGCCCTTGTTGCTGCTCGCTTCTTCTGTTCTGCACTTTGTTTCGAGATTTTCTGCTTCTTGTAGGTCTTCGGGTGGTTTCGCCTCTTGATACGCTGGATCATTCCGACACTCGTTCCTGCTTTTTGGCCAAATCACGTATTGACATTGATTTGTTCTTCATGATTAGAGATACCCACTTTCTGCTCCAGTTTCGGGTTGGAAGAACCGGGTTTTCTGCCTCTTCCTGGTAGCTCATCCAAAGAATAGTGTTCCCCAAACTTATTAATGATGGTTTTAACGCTCGCATGATGAATTCCAAACCGCTTCGCCAATTTTCGCATAGTAATACCCTTCTCACTTAGCTATGTGTCCAGAACCTTAATTTTCACTTCCTTTTCAATACGCGACATTTTGAAAACGCAGAATTTGAACCGCACAAACAAGTAAACAAAAGAAAGCTGACAGTCAAACGCACAGCATGCAGTGTTCAGAGCATAAAAAAACCATCACAAATACATGCGTACAACGCAAATGTATGTGGATAGCTTATATTCGATACACTCAGAGAGGGGGATTTTGTATGTTTGGTGAATAGTAAATAAAATTTGGCGGACCATTGTTTGTGATGGAGAAAAGGGAGGATAGAAACTTAAATTAGTTGAGAGGAGGAATAAAGATGTGGAGAGAGAAATGTTTGTTTTTAGGAGGGTTTGGGTTTGGGAGTATTTGGGAGATTGAGCATAGGAATTTTGTTTAAGTGGAGGCGCTATCATCAAAGTGGAAATATCGATTTGGTCTAGCTGACTGGCTGTGCCACAAAAAAAGTGAAAATAAAAAAAAATGGGTTCTTGCTAGTCAAATCTGAATCCAGTATCATGGCTACGAGGCACTAATTAGATTGATCTATATCTATTGATACTATAACCGTCGCTTGCTCGGAAATGAAAACATTCTCCTGCAAATGATCAATCCCAGCAAAAAGAAACATGTTCATACCCTATGGTGTATTTTATTTGCATGTGCGGGGTTTTTAGATAAATCGATACGGAATGTCGTTAATTACAAAAAAGCAGATCGTACGGAGATTAAAACGGCCAACGGAGATTTGATATATTGGCTCTGACAGTTCGGTTTCTGCTTTCGTTTGGAATGGTTGAGAGTTTTGTTTTGTTCGCGCGATAGCCTTCTTCTCAACGGCATTGACATAAATTTGCATTGTTCTTGTTTTATCAACCCGGTCGCTTTTGTTACAGCAGCAATGTGCGAGTTGAAAACGTATCGTGCGGGAGAAGTTTCCGGCGGAGCTGGGCATACCGGCCTACACTGGTATGCGGGGCGCGTACATGGATGTGAAGCAGGAAATACCGTCATCGCTGCACTTTGCCAATCGGAAGGGTAACATGTATTACGAAGGCAACAAGGATAAATGCTTCATCTGCAAAGAAGTGGGGCATCTGATGGCTTCTTGTCCCAAGCGGAATGTTCAGAGTCAGCCGAAAGTCCGTCGGCAAGAAAATGAACAGAACGGTAAATGGAAGAAAACGTACGGATCTGCAGTAACCGAAGACACAGCCAATATAGGATCTGAAGCTAAAGATGATAGCGAATTGGAAACGCTAGAGGTACTGGAAGACAAAATGGAGGAATCTGTCATGATACCGGTGGATAACGAAATCAGTAACACTGAACCGAAGGATATGGATACCCGCGATCGCGCGTTGTTACAGTTTGCTGCATTCATGTCAACAGGGATAGGTAAACAAAAAGAGATGGCTAGAATAGCAAAAGAACAAGAAGAAGGTGCCATAAAGTCGCCCCCAAGAAAGAAGAAGCACTCTAGTTTGTTTAAGAAATAGTTTTTTTTTGTGTGTAACCCACAAACATTGCCTATGGCTCCGTAAAGCTAACGCGATTGAGCCGTACAAATAAACGAACTGGTAAAAAAAAAAGGTTGAAATCTTAATTACTTAGCAGGAGCACCTAGATTAATATATGAATGTAAAATAATGTAAAATTTGGAATAAATAAAGAGTTAAAAAAAAAACTCCCAGAACGAAGAAAAAGATCAAATGTGTGAGGGAGCGAATAAGACGTAATCCGGCCGTATCTGGCCGTAGATTGCGTAAAAAAATTCAAATGTTCCCTGCTTCAATGAACAGGCTCCTCAGACATGATCTGGAATGCAAGTCGTACATGAAACAACGGGTTCACGGGTTCACGGAGCGTCAAAAGCAAGCCAGGGTCCAAAGAAGCAGAAATCTTTTTGGTTCGTCACGGTGACTGCGAGATTTTATTTTCGGATGAAAAGCTCTTTTTCCTTCAGGACAGTCATAATCAACCAAATGATCGTGTGTATGGCAAATGTCTTGCCAATATCCCAAGTGATAAACTAGCTGTAGAACACAATCAGAATGTATCGAAAATCATGGTATGGGGCGCCGTTTCACGAAAAGGAAAACTTCCTCTTCTTTTCAACACTGAATATTACATCGAGCAGGTTTTGAAGAACCATCTGCTTCCTCATGCTTAAACGCTGTATGGGAATACACCATATTGTTTCCAACAGGACTCGGCTCCAGCTCACAAGGCAAAGAAGACACAAGCGTGGTGCGCTGAAAATTTACCCGATTTTATCACAAGCGAAGAATGGCCTGCATCTTGACCGGATCTCAACCCACTTGACTACTTTGTATGGGGTTATATGCTACGCCCTACGAAAGGGCTTACTTTAGATCGATTCAAGAAATATTTGGTTGATATTTGGGACCAAATTCCTCAGAAAATCGTGCGTGCCAGCTGCGATGGGTTTACAAAGCGTTTGCGCAAAGTTATCAAGGAAAAGGGCGATAGATTCGAATTGAATTAATATGGTTTATTTCTATAAAATGTATCTTTCAAATGAAAATGATTTGGTTGATTTGTTTTGCTGTAATCCTATTTTGTTTTAGTGACACCTATTGTGAGCCACCCTGTACAATGAAGGCGAAAAGAATCAGTTCGTGCTGACAATTTCCTTTCAGTTTAGAGTGTGTTTTTGAAACATTTCACGAACCGCTCTACAAGCTGAAGCTCCTTAGTTTATTTTTAGATCGAGTAGGGCAAATAAACTTCGTCCACTTCTATTCGTCGACTTCCTCAAAATAAGGTGAAAAAAGGCAGATTTGACTGTATTTTTTCACCTCAGTACGAACGTTTTAACCGCTACCTAGCGTGCTATGGTGAAAAAATTCACCCTTCAATGAAAACCACTACATTATCGTCAAGCGGATTTTCAAATATAATCACTGGTGAAAAACGTTAAAAATTTATGATCTCCCAAAAAGTAACTGTTGATGTCAGTGACTGATCGCGATGAGAATGTCCAAAACGTATTCACTAGGCACAGAATGAAAATATGAGAACTATGTGGAGAATTATAAGAACTATCACCTTAAAATTTAACAGATAAGAGCGTGAGAAAATTTACAGTTTAAAAAAGACGTTCACTCGCGCCCAAAGCACACTTCAATCTTCGATCTTCTCGGGAAGAAGGAGACAAGTTGTACCAAAAAAAAAAAAAATATGTTGATATGCTTTCTCTTCTTTTAGTAACGCGGCTGCAAAAACAGCTTCCATAGAATTTATTGCTTGACGAATATCAATCGGGGGTTGCAATCGAAAAAATAATAAGACTAATTTCATTCACGAGCCATACCTTAATTCCGTTAGCCTTACAAGAACTTCACTTCCCTCGATTCTACAAATAATCAAGTCTCGAGTACTTTTTCGATCAGACGTATCTGATTTTGTAAACAAAGAGGGAAGTAAGATTCAAACGAAAATTTCTCAAAACTCTCAGCACCCTTACGGAAAATAGCATCACCATCATGTTAGGGAAATGTTATTCCTTGTGTTGGTTGTCCCTAGTTTTCCTGAAAGTACATAGAATTTACCGTTTGAATCTTACTTCCCCTCTTTGTGTACAAAATCAGATACGCCTGTTTGAAAAATTACTCGAGAAGTCATCATTCTCTAGTATCTCGTATTTATCTACAGAGTGTACATAATGCTATGTGCAAGTCACATCAATTATTGTTATAAATGACAAACATATTTAACGATTTTCGTGTTGCTCTACTTAGGCATTATTAAACAAGAAATAATTAACTAAAACTGACTTTCTGAACAATCGGGGTATCAGTAGGTAAGATTCACGTTGAAAGGAAAACTTCACATGCAAAACGAAATAAAGAGCAATCAAACAATCGCCTCTCATGCAGAAAATAATTATCATACAATGTACATACGTATTTCAGTATACGACATCCTACCGCTGGCAAAACGCGGTTCACCGCAAGAACGAATCCACCTAGTTTTTATTGATCTAACAGGTACGTGTACGTACCTACGTACATGGGAGAGGTCAATTTGGTGCATAAGTGTTTCCTCTCCTTGCCTTCCCATGAAGATACTCGGCGACAGAAAGCACAAAGGAATTCAAGTGGGACCGATCATCCAACTAATCTTAGCAGATTTCATCAAGTGCGGCCAAAACGGAAACGCTTATTGCCCTCGAACGGCAATGCTTCATTGTCTTAAACTATAACAACAAAATAAAAGTTCTCAAACTTTGCACACTCCTAGGAGGGGAGAGATGGACAAGTGTTGAAGAAGATTCCACTCGGCTGATATACTTTATAACATTACCGCTAGATCTTCATCAACGTGCAAGGGTGTATAACGTATATACGACCAAAAAGCGATGAAGTAATTGGTGCGAAACTGCAATCTTCCTTTCTGGCTTTTTTTTTATTGACCGGCAATTTTGTTCCTAGCTGGGGCGGAGTTGCTCGAAGCCATATATGACGATAGGATGATGATAAGTAAATGTGTTTATAAAGTTTATAAACAAAAAAAATAACCGAACAGATTACTTAACTCCTACCGTCAATACCGCACAGGCAGGCAGCACACAGACATCGGAAGGATGGGATGATAACACAAAAGTTAAATTAAAGTCAAACCGGTGAACTACGTACTCTTATCTTCTGAACTTGAACACGTAAACAAAACACCAAACCACAGGGGCGACGAGGTTGATGGAAGGAAATTGGCACGATTATTGAATTACCTTTTGGGTGCTTAGATCTAGTCCAAGATATGTTTCGTTTTCGGATGGCATCTCTTTTGTGGCAGGAAGAGTGGTAGACTTTTACTTTTTGATTTATTTCGGATGTTTATCTACAGTTCAATCACACACACTTTTGGGAATGGTTTAAAACTTGTGGGATGACACCTTTCTTGGATTCTTATTGTTTTTTTTTTTCAATGTGATGACTAAGTACTTGCACTCTGTCTTTCCTTTTCTCTATTAGGTAAGTAACGGGTCCAGTGCTGACACACTACGTGAAGATGTTGTTTTGCAGGACCACTACCGGGTCGACACCAACATTAACTAGCCGTACTTTACGACGGCAAGCGTGTGCTAAGTGCGGCGATATTGATGATGCTTGCGTACAGAGGGGAGAACTTTAACTGAACTGAACTGACGTTTCTTTTCGATTCGATGTGCTGTTTTCGTCCCGAAGATACAGCAAGTTGGCTGTGTTGGTTAGACTATGAATGGATGGCCGTGCGCGTGGGTGTGTGTGTGGATTCGAGTTCGATTGGAAAAGGTACCGGTTGCAAAATGACCCTTTGTATCCCAGTGTCGAGATATCCCAAGTAACCACGAGGCTATAACAGCATGCATATATAAAGCATATGCATTACGTCTAGTGCATCATTGAAGTTGGATTAAAGCTGAAAAGGGCCCCACTAAGATCGAACTAATGCCATTTCTTTTATATTGCCATAAGACTTTGCTAAAGTAGGATTATTGCATTGCGAATGCATCACTATATTCTTAAAGCTAATTTAACGCTTCATTACTTGACAACTGTTGAATTGATGCGATCCCGCCAATGATGTTGATGTTGGGTTGAATGAGTGCTTGTGGTTACTTGGGATGTAATTAAATTACATAAGGTCTGTATCCACATTAATCCGGACACCTTCAAATCATTGTAACTTTTGAAATATTGCACGTAGTAATGAAAAATTTCACTGTGGTATAGCTGAGAGTTTATGATGAAAAAGACTATGATTGATGTTTACATTTCATGTTTAGTATTCAAGATGGCTTGTCAATACGGGACCTTGCAAAAACATTGGATTTGCCTAAATCCACTGTTCACGATGTGCTCAAATCATTTTCGGAACGTTTGACGGTGGAGAGGAAACAGAGAAGTGACAAAAACATTGGACGCGCTGATCCTGTCATGGACCGAGAGGTGAAAAGGATATTAACGAAAAACCCAAATCTCTCCATTTGAACGGTGGCTTGTAAAATAGGGATGTCGCCCGGTTTTGTTCAAAAATCAAAACAACGTTTGGGACATAAGTCGTATAAAGTAAAAACAGTTCCAAATCGCAACGACAAACAGAACTTGGCAGCAAAATCACGGGCTCGACGTTTGTACCGCGAATATTTGACGAAGTTTTCATGCGTTGTTATGGACGATGAAACTTATGTCCTGGAGGATTTCAAGCAGCTTCCAGGGCTGGCTTTTTATTCTGCTATGTACAGAAATGCTACAGCTGAGCATTTCAGAACGAAGAAAGCATCGAAATTTCCCAAAAAATACCTTGTGTGGCAAGCAATTTGCACGTTTGACAAAAAGAGTAAATCTTTCGTCACTACAGGCACAATCAACAAGGAGATCTATCAGAAAGAGTGTCTGCAGAAGCGATTGCTACCCTTCATCGAAAGTCGCAAAGAAAATCCTTTGTTCTGGCCCGATTTGGCATCATGCCACCAAGCAAATCAAGTGAACATTGTACCAAAAACCTCAAACCCGCCAAATTGCCCAGAGCTACGACCAATCGTGAGATATTAGGCTCTGATGAAGCGGAAGCTTTCTGGAAAGAAGCAAGGAATCAAAGACATCAAACACTTCCAGCAAATTTGGACAAAGACGGCGTCTACGATTTCTAAAGAGTCTGTACAAACCCTAATGGACGGAGTTAAGCGCAAAGTTCAAAAATTTTACGCAAATACCGAACAACTATGTTTTGTCTTCACGAATTGTTAAAACACATCCCATGAATCTGAAATAAACAACTGCGACGGAAATATAGTGCGCAATTTATGTTTTATTCATGTTTTGAGGTGTCCGGATTATTGCGGATACAGACCTTATCTCGACAAAATTTTCTCAATCGAAATCAAAACCAATCAATTTGACCGTTAGAACAATATTTGTTTGAAGATTAAGATGAAGTTGCTTAAGGTTCCTAGAACAAAGTTGGAAAGAACTCAAAGAAAATCTCTACATTATGGGCCAATAGGTATGTCCCATTACAGAGAGGATAAAAAAATCTCTCACACAACAAAAATTAAATTTTTCAAGGTTTCCATAGGGGCATCTTCAACGGTGGCCAAATCGTGGATGGGATTTATTTTTTTAGACCAAACGCAAAAACACCGCTGCACTGGTGTTATAAATTTTGTTTTATACCGGATCTATTTTGCATAATTTTAAAACTGGTATATGTTTTGATCTTTTCTTGCAGCAAATTGGAACAAGAAAAATACCGTTCTGAAACACTAAACGCTGCTTGATAATACCAATTAATGAGTAAAATTTCAGCTTTTGAGCCAAAAAGTGGCCGTGTTTGGTGCGGGTGATGCTGGCGCCGGTCAGAAAGTGGTGTTGCTCGCCTCGGATGCTGATAATTACCTCAAGTTGCTCTCGGTGCCTACGAAATGCTTTTCGTTCAATTTCTGAATAACAAATGGTTCTCTCAGTTTTCCGGAAAATGCTGACTAGTTCGATATGGGAAGGCTCCCGGTACTGTGACTGTTGTGGATTTTACGACTGAGTTGGTGGCAAATTCCAATTCCGAATTGTATTTCGATTGCTCGGAAATGAAAAGTAATGAAGTAATTAAGTTCACTTTGAAGAACAATCGGTTTATTGATGGATTGGTCATGATTAGCACTCGCAAATAGCTCATATAGATAAATTTAAGAGAAGACTGTTGTATAAATTTCGGCAGGTTTACTGGGGATCAAGATTTCTCGAAGGAAAAGTTCGAAACTTGTTTGCATTTGACCAGAAATCGTTTTTAAATATTATATCATTCAATTGCATATTCTACAGCTTTTAGCCAATCCTGCCAAGAAGTGCGGAAGTTACGTGAATTGGTCAGAGCTTATATAATCTCCTAGAAACTGAACGAACTCTTTAAAAAATATTTTCTGAATTGCCATGAACTTCGGAATATCTATGAAGAACGGGTGGATATATAATGAACTTGACAGAAGTTGACTAAGCATCTCGGAAATTGAATAAACTTATTGGAAGTTTCAAGATAATCATGTAGTTTGCTCACTCTCTTTTGAGAAGAAAAGTGGTGGAACTTCAAAGAAGTCCATTAAATTAGCGAAAAATTCTCAACGTTTCTGGAAGCTTGGTTGAATTTCAAAAAAGTTTGCTGATCACCCATGGAATAGAAACAACTTTCTGGAAATTACCGGAACTTTGAGAAGCAGATTATTATTTACACTTCCAGTTGGTACATATTTCATGATACAAAGTAGAATATCACAAATATTTTAATAATTTACGAGAAATTGAAAAAATCTAGGATTTACAAAAATTTTAACAAGTTGGTGGAATTTCTAAGAAGTAAATAGCATTTAAACCTTACAAGAACTTTTTTAGAATCTCCAAGATTGTGATACGGTGGAAATTCCGGGAAATTGATTAAACATTAAAAATTTATCCTCCCCTTTTGCCTACCCTGCATCCGGGGTAGCTTGGTAAAAGATTATGTGCCCGATATACTACCATTCAAATGCCCTCCGCTCATTTTCAACTTGAATCTTTCAATTTTCATAGCCTGCCGTTACGCTAAACGGAATTATCAATAATTTCTCTTCATTTCTCTTAGTTCTAGCAATATATTACTGTCCACTCCTAAAGCCTCTCATGTTGATGGGAAATTATCTGCTTCTGATAAATTTCGTCATTAAAAAAGTATTTGATTTTTTGATTCTCGTTTTGGTTCGGTACGAACAATTATCGTGTAGTAAGAAGTTTATGTTCTTCTTAAAACTTAAGTACCATGAGCTTCTGGGATGTTCCCTGAACTATTGTAAAGTTTCTCGAGCTTCTGGGATGATCCCTGAACTTCTAAGAAGCTCCCTAAACTTATGGAAAAATCCTTGGAATGTTTCCTAAACGTTTGAGAATGCTCCAAAATCCTTTAGAAGTTTTATTGAATTTCTGGGACGTTTTCTGAATTCTGAATTTCTGGCGTCTTCAAGGACGTAATCTTTGCCGTTTCGACTCTTGTTTTTCCACGGCCAAATTACAAATCAGCATTATCTAATATCGTTTTAATGAAATGCATGCATTCACACACTCACCTTCAGCGAAACGAAAGAGCAAGTATTCCTCGTCGTCTGCTAACGGCGCACTACTGGCAGTATAAATTATTTGGTCAAACCAATGGCAAAAAGTTTGTGAAAAATCTGCGATCTCTGAAAAAAAAAACTTCTGATTTCTGATGTTGAATGTTTGACAGGATTTAACAACAAGAAATACAACACCGGTGCGGGGAACGCAGAGTTGGTCTATTTTAGCTGGTTCTATTCAAGTTTTGCTGATGCAAATCAAGTATATAGTTGATTCAAATATAGACCACCGCTGTAGATGCCCTAACTGGTTTAATCATACACAGAAAAAAATCTTGTAGTAAAAACTACAATTTTACCCGGCTATGCCTATCTTTAAAACTACCATGAAATTTCAGTAAAATTTACTACGTTTATGGTAAAACCTTCAACATTTGTGGTTTATTGGACAGACCTCATATTGATATATTTGACTGAGCATAACAACATACTATGGTTCTGCGACAATTGCATTGATCAGCTGGATTATATTAAGAAGAATCCAATGAAGTCAACGCAGGATGTAATAGCAGCTGTATCAGATGCTTTCCGCGAGTCATTTGATGAACTGTAAGTTGGGCTGCAGGAAACCAATCAGCTAAATAATTGGTCGACAAACGGTAGTTCAACGATTCTCTTGGTCTAGAGCGACCTCGTACTGCATGGCCAAGTATTAAAGAACCCGAGAGACCATTACAAAAGACACACCGAAAACTCGTCCTGATCTTAAGCTCGTATGTGGTACCAAATCTGTTGAAAACGAGAGGTTGTCAGTAGCAACTGTTGCAAAACCGCCTGAGAAATTCTGGATGTATCTGTCCAGATTTGCTCGTCATGTCACAGACGAGGATATATCTAATCTGGTGAAAAACTGCCTACAAACACAACAGCCCATCGTTGTTCGAAAGCTCGTCCGTAAAGATGCCGATTTGAACCAGTTTGCTTTCATATCGTTTAAAATCGGAATGGACAAGGAGTTGAAAGATATAGCGCTGGATCCTTCAGTCCTGGCCGACAGGGATATTCTTCAGGGAATTTGAAAACCTACAAACAGAGCGGGCTTTTTGGGAACCCGCGAAAATGCCAAGAATCGACACTGGGACACCCTCGGTGATTGTCTCATCTTTAGAAACGCAATAAATACTACTAGCCACCAATATTGTTTGCAACCAACGGAACGCACGTTAAACAGCATGATGGATGCCCCCGAGCCACCCGACGCAGTCGAGCATTGCAGTTCATCATCTTCAGCCGCTGGTTTCTGCCATCCAAGTCGTTCCGTTCCTGTGATCGGGAATGGTGAGGGGGTTATCCAACTTGCTCGCTCAGGCAAGTAGGGAAACTGCCCCCATATTAATCTCATTGTTCCTATATTCATCCTACGATGAATCAAACAATTGGGCAGTTGAAGGATCGGTTTCGTTTTCTAATATTGTTTGGTTACGTTAAATAACTACAACGAACATTACTAACTAATCCTGTCACGTGCATATCGTTTTATTTTAAGTAGGATGAATTGCAAAGTGATGAGATTAATATAGGTACATCTATCCTACAATACAATCAGAGCATTTACGAACCCTGAAATCCATGCCATTTGCAGCGCTTCTACCTCATATGTTCGAGACACTGACGAAAGTTGCATCCAAACACCAAATGCGGAAGCATTTCGCTCTGATGTAATTGAGCCCATTGTCAACGCTAGCGATACTCGCGTGCCATCCATTCCATCTCGTCATCGTTCTAAAACTGCATCAGGATTACACCCCTTGGATAGCAATAAGATCGGCCCATACTCTTCAACAGAAGGTATGTTGAACATGTATTATCAGAATGTTGGAGGGTTGAATTCGTGTCTCGACGACTACTTGCTGGCTAGTTCAAACTGCAGTTATGATATTCTTGCGTTCTTTGAAACCTGGCTCACTCAGAATACTACCTCGACTCAAGTTTTAGACCGCCAAGTTTTCCGTTGTGATCGTGGTCCGCACAACAGCAGAAAAACTAGAGGAGGCGGTGTCCTCCTTGCTGTTCGGCGAGGTATTAGAACACACTTGATCGATGAAGACGCATGGGCTGGCGTGGAACAGTTATGGTTAGCGATTGAACTCGCTGACCGTAACCTTTACTTGGGTGTTATTTATATTCCTCCTGATAGAACACGCGACAGCTCACTGGTCGAAGCTCATACGCAGTCACTTTCATCAATTGTGGATAGAGCATCATCAAATGACGATATCGTGATCGTTGGCGATTTCAATTTGCCTGGAATTAGTTGGCGTTCTTCTAATAATGGATTCCTACATCCTGATGCTAATCATTCGACATTCAACCAGTTCACCGCTAGTATTCTCGATTGCTAAAGCACTGCCACGCTTCGTCAGATCAATCATATCGTTAACGAGAACGGTAGACGCCTCGATTTATGTTTCGTCAGCTCCGGTGACACTGCTCCATCTATATTGTTAGCTCCGGTTCCGTTGGTGAAAGTTGTTCCTCACCACCCACCTTTACATCTCAGTATCGAGAAAGGGAATGTAGTAAGGGATAGTGACAACCCCGTATGGGTACTTTACGACTTCATAAACGCTGACTATGATAGCATCATTCCCTTTTTTGAATCGTTGGATTGGGACAACATTTTTGATGGAATCTATGTAAACACTGCAGCGGAGACATTTTCGCATATTCTTTCGTATGCGATAGATCAACACGTTCCCAAGAAGACTATATTTGTGGGCCGTCTTCCTTGGCAGACTGCTGAGCTTCGTAAACTGAAAAGTCAAAAGAAAGCCGCTCTGAGAAGGTATTCGAAGAATAAAACTGTACTGCTGCGGAACCATTATATAAGATTGAACAAGATCTATACAAGATCTACAAGATCTAGCGTGGGAAGGAGATGCTTCAATAGTTATCGGGCTGGCATACAACGAAACCTCAAATCTCATCCTAGATCGTTTTGGAATTATGTCAAACAGCAGCGTAAAGAGGATGGTCTTCCTTCGTCAATGATGTGGAATGGCACGGTAACCTCCGAGCCACAAGTCATATGCGACCTGTTTGCCTCAAAATTTTCTCGCATGTTCTCTAATGAATGGCTTACTGACACACAGATAACATCAGCATCTAGTATCACTCAATCTTCAGGCTTAGTTATGCCCGATATCACCTTTGATGATGATTCCATTTTAGCAGCAGCACGTAAACTGAAACCATCAACGTGCTTAGGACCCGATGGAATGCCGTCCCTCTTTGTGAAAACTTGCATTAACAGCTTGCTCATCCCTCTACAAAAGATTTTCAACCACTCGCTTTCGGATGGAGTGTTTCCTCTCCGCTGGAAAAATGCGTTCATGCTTCCAGTACACAAAAAAGGTGATAAGAAAGATGTTTACAATTATCGTGGAATATCCTTATTATGCGCCGTTCCCAAACTCTTCGAGTTAGTTGTGATAGACCGACTGTTCTTCCATTGCAAGCAACACTTGAGCACGGATCAGCATGTTTTTTTACCCAGTCGTTCAACAACGTCAAACCTATTGTGTCTCACTTCTTATGTGACGGATAGTATGCTTGATCGAGCACAAACGAACGTACTTTATTTGGACCTATCTGCAGCATTCGACAAGGTTAACCACCAAATTGCTGTGGCGAAGCTTGAAAGGTTTGGAAATCACGGAAGACTTTTAAATAGGATCCATTCTTATTTGATTGGTCGTCACTCGCAAGTAGTCATTAGTGAATCCACCTCGGCATCATTTCCTATCACGTCAGGAATTCCACAAGGCAGTCATCTTGGACCACTCGTCTTTCTTCTTTACTTCAACGACGTGAACGCAGTTCTGGCTGGACCGAGACTTTCTTTTGCAGAAGACTTCAAGCTTTACTTCAACATTCGCTCAGAAGCTGACGCGCATTTTCTGAACAGTTGGACTCTTTCGTTGATTGGTGCCAAAGGAATCGTATGACCGTTAATCCTGAAAAATGCTCGATTATTACGTTTTCCCGATTGAAGAATCCAATAGTCCACAATTATTCCTTCGCTGGAATTCCTTTGGAAAGAGTGGATCAAATTAAGGACTTGGGAGTTATTCTTGACTCCCAATTGACGTACAAGCAACATGTGTCATTCATAGTGAACAAAGCCTCGGGTTTATTTTTCGTCTATCTAAAGAGTTCACCGACAGTTACTGCTTAAAAGCGCTCTACTGTGCGTTGGTTCGTTCGACATTGGAATACTGTTCAACTGTTTGGAGCCCTCACTACCAAAATGGAATCGAGAGAATTGAATCAGTTCAACGGCGATTTATTCGATTCGCACTACGACGGTTGCCATGGAATGATCCAATTCGTCTGCCAAGCTACGAGAATCGGTGTCAACTAATTAGGCTGGATTCCCTAAATACACGAAGGAATGTTGCTAAGGCTCTTCTTATCTCCGACATTTTGCAGAATCGAGTGGATTGCCCCGAAATCCGAGGACAAATAAATTTCTTCGTGCGACCTAGAGCCTTGCGGAACAATCACCTGCTGCAACCAATACATCACCGCACTAATTACGGACAGAACAGCGCCATTACTGGCCTACAAAGGATTTTTAATCAGGCGGCAACGGAATTTGATTTCAACATTTCACGTGATACACTTCGGACTAGATTTTTTAATGTGTTTAGATATGCTTTTAATGTGTTATTTGTATGTTTATGTTTTTTTATGAGATCAATAACACATCATTGGGGCATAGAAACCAGTTGATGTATAATATTAAATAAATAAATAAATAAATAAATAAATATCAACCGCACCATGGTCGATCTAATCGCAGGCATGGTAAAATTAAACGCATTTAGGTGAAAATTGTTGGCGTGCGCGCTTAATTTAACCCTCGAAATGGTAGTTTCTACTGCGTTTGTTTTTTTGCGTGTAGTTACGTTCGATGGTTTGTAATTACCGCCGGCAATGTAATTTCACTCAACGAAACAAACTTTCGACATTCATAAGATTGCATTATGATTATTTGCCACATGAAATCAGTATGAATTTCGTTAATTTGCCTCAAAATATGGAGCAACCTGTAATCGAACCTTGAACGTTGAGGTTACGAGTCCAGTGGCTTGACCACTGGTCTATACCTGGTCTATACCAATGTTTGTAAATGTGAAAGGCTAACCGTGTGCAAGAACAACGTTGTGTAAAACAAAATCCATTCATAAGTCACGCTTATGAAATTCAAAAGCCTCGTTCAAAAGTTGTACCTTATGAAATTCTTAATTTTTTTTTTTGGCTGAGTGTTACAGCCGAGCGGTCATGAGATCCTGGCGCCACTGGAGAAAGATAAGTAAATCCCGCGAAAACGGGGGAAAAAAGGGAACGGCCTCTGGGAAAAAGAAATCCAGGCCGGCCGTGTCGGAAGCGCAAACGGCCACCCAATACCAGCGGCTGAAAGTGCTCGTCAAGGATGTCTTTCCTGCGAAGTGCAACGTGGTTGTGATCATGAACGACGAGACGTACTTGACGCTCGGCGGCAATGGCTGGATATTTGTCTCCCATGAAGGAGGTGAGCAGTGACGTGAAGTACATCTCCCACACGACGTTCCCGATGAAGGTCCTCTTGTGGCTGACAATCAGTGAGAAGGGGATGTCAAAGCCGTTCTTCTTTTCTTCGGGACTTTCGGTCAACGGGAAAGTCTACAGCACGAAGTACAGCGTACAGCGAAAGACGATGTCCTGTTCTGGCTGCATCTGGCCTCCGAACATTACGTGAATCGGTCACTGGAGGAGATGGAGCGTTTGAATATCCCAGTCATCCCGAAAATACCGAACCCTCCCAACGTACCCCGGCTGCGCCCAATTGAAAATTTGGCGTGGCGAAAACTGAAAAGGAACTGATCAATAAGGCGATCAGAGAGTTGAAGAACATGCCAACATCTTTTTTTTTTCGACGGCTATAGCTAGCCCGACAGAGAGTGAGATTTCAAGTAATGAATTAATACAGGAATCAATGAAAATTGTTTTGTTGTGATATCTTTTATCGTTTTTTTTTCATCCATCAGAAAATGTTCTCTTTTTTAATGCAAGCGTTATTAAATTTTGAGTTAGCTTGACCCAGAGCTTTAAAATTAATGTTTTATGAAATCTAGTACAAATCTTCGGAAAAATTGTTTGGGTGTTTCTTTTGCTATTGCAGGGCAGGTGGCAGGTCTCTTTTTAGATACTTGGTCACTATTTTAATGCTAGTTCGAGGCTGATTCGAATATATATTATATTGAATCGATTGAATCCATCAACCCCGGGACCAACGGCTTTACTTCGTCTTTTTCGTCTCAGAAAATCCCAACGGCGCCGACTGGAATTGATACCAGACCGACTGGAGTGAGAGGCGATCGTGCTACACCTCCGGCTCCGTCATTTCTTTGTTTTTAAAGAGAGGTCTCCAAAGTCACTTCTTCAATGTCTCCTGTCCATTTTTTTTTGCTTCTAGATTATTTACTGACGCCAATTCTCGTTTGTAGAATGCAATGGAAAAAAAATCATGACATTTCTGTACAGTTTTTATCGATGCTGGAAAATTTCGATTAAATCCACTCTGGTTTTTATTTTCGAACATTTCCGTTGTGTTTCTCTGGGACTGGGAGTTACTCTTACTCGATTGAAGTTTTGTCAAGGAAAAACGCTTCATAATCCTTAACATTATATTCTTACAATTTTAGAAGCACAGATCTGTTTATTTAAGCCTTGCTGCACTGCAGCATGCCTAAAATAAGAAAAGCGGAAGCGGCGGCCCAAAATGTAATGCGATTTGTGGCTTTGAAAACGCGAGTTGAGGGCTTAAGTCGACCAAATTTCTAATACGTTTCCCAGCATTCTTCATGTTTCAATTAATCGAGTTAATCACTATCGGGATTCTACGCAAACTCGCAATGCATTCATCGTTTTCCTTTTATTCAACCAAACCGGCATATCTCAGATCCAAACTTAAATTAACAAACGGACCGTACGATGAAATGAACGTCACAATAGGATTTCCTCCGCAACCAGCCACGTTTCCCAGCACCTCTGCCGTCTTGCAGGGGTGCAGTGCAAGGAACGGTTTGAAGAGCACCGGATGTTCCATCTGGGTCAGTGTTTGCTTCAACTGTTCGCGACTTTCCGCGGCTAGATGCCGAAAGCCGTCCCAAGCTTGTTCTAATTGTAGCATTGATCCATCTAAAATGTTTACATATACATAATATTATATACCTTTCCTGAATTTATAACTGACACTGACTTGTGAACTTTTGTCATACCTGATCCATACGCGTTGAAGTACAGCACCGGAACCTGATAGCTTTCATTATAGACTACATGGTACTCAAAATCATAAAACTCTTCGTTATCGCCACTGGAATGCGATTCCTCAACAGATGATGGATCCTGCTCAACCAGCTCCTCAAACTCACCGTCTTCTTCTGTTTTACTGCAATGGAGGCTTTGTGTCAATTGCTTCTTTAAGTAGGCGGTCCCCGTTTCCGGTTTTATCAGTTCCCAGCCGTCCCCGATTCGGCGGGATAGGTCCAGAAACTTTTCGGCAGCTTGTCTAAACTGCGGCTCCGTTAATGTTCCTCCAGCCATCACTGATAATATAAAACCAACTTTCAGCGTGAAATGGTGAATATTCTATCCGGTTGTTGTCATCCAAGACATTAACCTGCCTTCCATTCTCGGTTTTTGCTTCATGGGTATTTCAAGTTCCAGTGAGAAACCAAGGCACGAAGGTATCCATGCTAACGAGCTCACGAACACATGCAACATTCAAAACATAGCTTGGGTCATCCTTAAATGGCGTTACCACTGTTTATGTTCAATGAACATTTTCCTGAATGCTTTTATTCACACTAAGAACATTAAATTCTATTCAGTAACAAACTTAAGTTATGGATGCACCCTTTCCTGTACACAAATGTTTCGGCAAACGAAGCACAACAAAACGCAGCACTCACGTTGAGTGTAGAGAGCATCCGCGCTTTCTGACAGTCGAGCGGCATAATGAGTGAGTGAGTTACCCTTCAAGATTTTCGGAGTCTAGTGTTGCGCTAGTGAGAGAGGATGGAAAAAATTTACATACAAGAAGATTTTTCGGTCTCCGAGTCCGCGTAGAATTGAACGGCCGAAAAGTGCCACCCCCGGGGTCCAAAGTGCAGTGAAAAGTGCGTCAAAATGTTCCGGATCGTAGGCGTATTTCAGGCCGACTGGAGTTTGCGATCGATCAGCGCAGCCGGATGCTGAGCAGGGGATTTTTCACCGCACCAACAACCAGCCATTGAGCTCGCAACCAGTCAGCCCTTTTCTTCTCCCGTAGTGCATTTAGTTAGTACAGGGGACGTACGGCGACGGTGGGAGAGCAAAGCGATAGGGTTCAAAGACGATTCCGGTCGGGCCTCGGGCGACGACGGTAGTGAAAAAGTGCGTGAATGCCCTCCGGGAAGAGGTCGCTTCTTCTGGGTGGTAAAATTTAATACCGTGTTTTGGGTGATGAGCATTTAACTCAGCGATTGGCGACAAGTGGCATTAGGTGAAATTGAATCAAAAGTGAAACCATTAATCTGGGAGGCATTCGAGAAGAATAAATGGGACGACAAAGTGTTCCGCAGATGTGAGTCAATGTGAATGGATATGTGTCTGCAGCAAAAGCATCACCATCCAGCAAAGCAATAAGCGCTGCTAGAAGAGTGAAAAGTTATGCTGTGAGCCGAGAGTGAAGAGCGCGTTTGAAGAAAGAAGCGTAAAGTAAGGAAATTATAGCAGCAAAAAAAAAATGTGTGTGATTCAACATTGGTACTGAGAAAAAGAAGCGATAGCGATATACCGAACAAACCGACGGCAACGAAAAAAAAGGTCCAAAGAAAGCGGAAGGATATACGACAACAAGGGGGACCTCCACCTCCGGGCTTCGTACAAGAAGGGAAGTTCATCAGACCAAGCGAGCAGCGGAAGAGGAAAGGATGGCAACACCGAACCGAAGTGAGAGAACTAGCGCTCCGGCTGGTACTGCTGGTACGGGCACTAGTACCAATGGTAAGTGATTTCCAAATTATGCTGAGCAGCGAGCGGCGGGATCGTTTCTGGTCTCGCAATATTATTTTGTAATCTTGCACGCACGAACGCACGAAATGCGCGGTGCCGTTGTCTGGCTGGTTAACTGTTTGCACTTGATGTTGGCCGCCTAGAATGGAATACGGTGTGCACGGGTAACGAGTAACGTCGACAGATGCGAGATGTAGTAAAAGTTTTAGACTTTCAAAAAATATGTATTGCAGGGTTCCAAATTTTTCTAGTGTGAATTTGTATAAATTGTGTGTTATGTTTGAGCAGGTTTCAAGTTCAAGGGAGTTTTCGAAAAATCCAAAAACATTCAGAACAAATCTGTTCATAGAAATTATAGCACAAGAAATGCTTGCGAACATTCGAATGAAGTAAAGAATACTCGATGTATATAAACATATCCATGCATTTTTTAAGACTTATGCAGCCTACAAAGAAACTTAACAAAAGAAGAGATATTAGAGTAACTCCGCTGAAAAATGAGCGACTACCAACATTTTTGTATGAAACGTTTGAACTTTTACGAAAATAAACTGTAATCTTGCAGCTTTATTTGAATCGATCCTAATCGTTCCATCAACCACCGCCGCTAAGAGCTCTTTCAGCGCCGCCAAGGCATGCACCGGAACACGCAGAGCCTTATCTCTCTGATGCTGCTTCCTTCCTGCATCGTTCTTCGTTGAGTGTGTGTGGTGTTTAGGAGACGATGGGCTAAGACAACGTTTCCAATCAAAGCTTAAAAATGGTCGTCAACCATGCACAACTTTTTTTTTTAAATTTAGTTTAACTAATTGGTTGGCTCAAATGCCGTGGAATTAACTCAACGGGGCCGAATTACAACAGTACAATAACGCCCTAATATGTTGGTATTGGCAACCTGATCGAAGCAATCAGGTCCATGTCAAAGACAGTTTTTTACATCCAATAAAGACGTTAAATAAACTTCAACCCTGGTTCATTCCCCACTCCGTCTTTCCAATAGGTTATGGGCCCAGACGGTGAAAGAAAATTTGATTAAAGATGAGCGATCGAATGGTTTATTTCTCGAAGTTGAACGGCTCGAAATTTCGATAACTGGAGCTTCAAGATGCGGTTATTGCTGACCAAGGATGGTTGCTGGAAGGTCGTTAGTAAAGAAAATTCAGATCCTGCTTCGAAAGATTGGGACGAGAAAAACAAGCTATGGCGACAATGGGTTTGGCAGTGGAAGATAATCAGCTAGGCATAGAAGAGCCCCGGAAAAAATTGGGAAATTCCCTGGGGAAGGGGCCCTCTCCCCCCAAACCCCCGTCATGCGTAGAATCTGTGCGTTACGACTGGAGAAATATGGCGTTATGGAGGCCCATATCGGATAATTAGTGGAACTTTTTTGACAAATTGAATGAACTTCAACCCGACAAGGTGCTGGACGATACCTGGCTAAAGGCAATCATGTTCAGCAGCTTTTCCGAGGAATACGACACATTGGTGACGGCATTGGAGGCAAGATCCGAAGCGGATTTAACTCTCGACCTTGTGAAGGGGAAACTCATCGAAAAGTAGCAAAAGTGAAGAAACTAAGGAGAAAGCTAACAATGTGCACCAAGGCAAGAGGGTGGTGAAAATTGGGGATTTTTCGTTGGAGATTCCCAAGTCGAAGACGAATGTTGGATCCTGGATTCCGGCGCTACGTGCCACATTTCAAACTACCGAAGTTTTTTTCGAAGATCTGGATGAAAGCATACGTGAGGATGTTTGGGTGGCTAACGGAAAAAAGGTGAAATCCTGCGGCCGCGGATCTGGCAAGCTCGAATTGTTGGACAATGTTGGTAATAAGCGAACTGTAATGATGGATTCAGTATTGTTTGTTCCTGGAATGAAGTCGAACCTCCTATCTGTGAAACGTTTGATGCAGAAAGGTTACACGGTGAGTTTCAATCACAATGGTGCGGAAATTTGTAAAAATGGCGTGAAAGGACCTGTAGCAAGGCTTTCGAACAACCTATTCGTTATGGCTACTATGAAGCAATCGGTGTCTTTGGTGACGTCTGAAGAGCTGTGCATTCATGAATGGCATCGCCGTTTTGGCCATCGCGATTGTGAAGCTGTTAAGAAGTTGTCTGATATGGCAGTCGGAGTGAACTACAAGAAGTGCGATTGTAGCAGTGAGTGTGAAGTCTGCATCAAAGGAAAAATTCACCGAAGTACATTTCCGAAGGCATCCGAAAGCAAGTCGTCAGAGATATTGGAGCTGGTGGAAGTGACGTTTGTGGCCCTATGTGAACTGCTACCCCAGGAGGAAGGAGATATTTCTTGACGCTGATAGATGACTACAGCAAGTACACAACGGTTTACGTTCTACGCAAGAATTCGGAAGTACTGCCAAGGCTGAAGAATTTGTGAAGACGCAGTTTGGAAGAAAACCGAAAATCATTCGCTCGGATCGAGGAGGAGAGTATACTGGCAAAAGTGTGACCGAATATCTCAAAAAGAATGGCATCAAGTATCAGTACACCACTGCCAAAGTGGAACAGTTGAACGCAAGAACAGAAGCATAGTCGAAATGGCCAGGTGCACGTTAATCGATGCTGGTCTGCATAACTGATTTTAGGGAGAAGCAGTGGTTACTGCAAACTATCTACAGAAGCGTCTGCCGTCCAGATCAATCGAAGGAACCCCATACGAACGCTGGTTTGGTAGGAAGCCAAGTCTCAAGCACGTACGTCTGTTTGGAATAGATGCACACTGCCATATCCCTAACAAGTCGTAAGATCAAGTTCCTGCAATGCTCAAGTACTGTACTCAGTATTGACGCTTCGCCGAACGAAGATGTCGTCGTGCCTTTCCCGAGTAAAGTCTAACATCATAAAGATAGCAATTCGAAAACTTATTTTAATATCAACATCACATGGAAATCAAAATTTGATTTCACTTCACTAATGTCAAATTTGATATCAAATTTAGTTTCTATGTTGCTGTAATCTTAGTTTTATCTTTCTTTGAGAAAAAGTGTTTTGTTTTCATTGTCTTGACAGTACATCAAGTTGAATTCTCATTTTGCTCATTTGCTCTCATTGATAGCAGGATCTGTTTTAAATTTGATGTCACAGGAATACATTTTTGCAATCAATTTTGATCTTTTAACCGTTAAACGACCAATAGGAAAGCAACCTGAGTAATCATTATCTGCAACATCACAAGATCATATTTAGTTTTTTTATTTGATCTCAGACTCTACTAGGGTTGGAAGTTAACCGTAACGTTACCCGCAATGTGGAGTAGGAGCCTAATGATGATGGTGAAGAAGTTGAGTCCGGTGACGAATAGTGGTTCTACGCAAATGCAAGCACGTCTGGTGATGTTGGATTTGACATGGAGAATGAAGTCGAGCAGCTACGAAGGTCAACCAGGTCTACAAAAGGTAACATGCCTAACAAGTATGCGTGCAGTGCCGATAATGAAGTTCAACAGGAACCACGAAATATTCAAGAAGCGTTGACATGGTACTACGAAAGATGTGTGGATTGACGCGACTTTAAGAGAACGACTCATGCTGAAGAGTAAGGAAGAAAAATAAAGGGTGTCAGAGGAATGCAAAGGGTGTCTTTTTTTGGGGGGGAGAGATTGGATTGGGGGGGGTTGTTAGGGTTTAGGGGGGGGTGGAAAGGGGGGGGGGGAAGGGGGGGGGGGTGAGCAAAACGTTGGGAATCGCGAATTCCACGGTGTCGCGAGTGATTAAGCGGTTCGAGGAACGGTTGACCACCGATCGGAAGCCCAGAAGTGAAGGAAAAAGTATTCCGTACAACACCAAAAATCACAACCGCGTAGTTGGGGCCTTCAACCGAAATCCGAACGCCTCCGTTCGGGATGTGGCTAAGAAGCTGCACCTAAGCCGAAGTTTTGTCCAGAAGGCCAAAACTAAGGCTGGGCTTCGAACGTTCAAGGTACAAAAGGCCCCTAATCGCGACGAGAAGCAGAACAAGTCCGCCAAAACCCGTGCCAGGAAGTTGTACCTCAACATGCTGACGAAAGTTGAATACTGCATCATGGACGACGAAACATATGTGAAGGCCGACTTCAAACAGATCCCCGGCAACCTGTTTTTCACGGCCAAAGATAAGTTCAGCGTTCCGGAGCATGTCCGCACTCAGAAGATGTCCAAATTTGCGAAGAAATTCCTGGTTTGGCAAGCCATCTGCACGTGCGGAAAGCGGAGTGCACCTTTCGTGACCCAGGACACGATGAATGGACAGGTGTACATAAAAGAGTGCCTCCAGAAGCGGCTGCTTCCTCTCCTGAAGGCCCACAACGTCCCAACAATCTTCTGGCCGGATTTGGCCTCATGCCACTACTCCAAGGACGTGCTGAAGTGGTATGCGGACAATAAGGTCAATTTCGTGCCGAAAATGTTCAACCCTCCCAACACTCCGGAGCTCCGCCCCATCGAGAAGTACTGGGCGATTATGAAGCAGCACCTTCTTAAACGACCTAAGGTAGTGAAGACAGTCGAGGAACTGAAGAAAGTATGGGTTTACATGCAAAAAACGGTTGATTCACAGGTTGTGCAGAATCTTATGGCCGGGGTTAAGGCCAAGGTACGGGCATTTGCGTATGGACTGTAAATAAAATACGAGTAAAAGGGTAAAATGAAGTTTAATAGTTATATCTCAATCCCTGAAAATTTGATGGCAATCGGATGAAAACTCGAATTTTGCGAATCAATTTTGTGTGTGGGAATTTCATCGTGGACACTCTTTTAAAAAAAAATAACCAAACGGGAGGGAGATTTTCTTTTTGTGTAAAACAGTTTTTTTAAAAAAAAAAAAGCGCGAAAAAGACGCGGCTGGGTAGCTCAGTGGTTACCCGTTCTGCTTACTGAGCAGATTGTCGGGAGTTCAATCCCAGGCCCGTCCCCTTCCTTGCCATTTTTCACTTGCCTCTTTCTATCACCACTAGATTTAAAATAAAAAGCAGTCTACTGCGCTTTCTTTCATTGATCGCATCACTTACCACAGTGCATCCATTATCTAAAAATAACCTGCCTCACTAACACAACTATCCTTCCCTTGGCAATTGTAGAGATGCAGTGGTGTTCACGGTCTCTAATAACAACGATTGTCAAACTAAATCATCCTTCCCCTTCCCCAAAAGACCGTGAGGACGTGGCCGGCGCCGGTACTGATCTATAAATAGAATTAGTGAACTTGTACATTGAAGATGGAAAGCTTACTCCCAAGCTCCATCTATGTGGTTCTCTGTGCAATTCCACTAGTTCTGTCAGTAAGGGAGTAGCAACTACGAATTTGCACGGTCTTTTTTAAAAAAAAAAAAAAAAAAAAAAAAAAAAACGGGAGAAAAAAAAAAACAACAATCATTTTTTTTTTTTATATTTTTTTTTTCTTTCTGTCCCTTCCGGGCTAAAGGTGCAAGGGGTGAAAGTGGGGGAGGGTGATATTTTGGTGTCGTTGGACCTATTGTGCCATTGCCAAGGGTGGCGTTGCCGAGGTGGGGGGAGGCTGCATCGACATCTAGGGCGCAGTCGACTATAGCCGAATCATTTTTGTGGGGGTTTTGGTTTGGTTGTTGTTGTATTTTTGAATTTTTATTTTATAATTAGAAGAGTAAACTATGGGTGGGTGGATGGTAGGAAGGATTGTTGCATCCCTTCTGTCGTCTTGGTGGTGGATGGTGGTGGGGACTGTGTTGGAGGTGGATTTTCCCTCAAGTTTGGTCGAAAGGTCTGGGAGGAAATTTCTTGGTTAATAGAAATAATACGTCATTAATTCGTGAAAAATAAAATACACGAGAGGAAGAGTCTCACGAGATAATGTTAGCCTCCCACCACGAGTTCAGATCGACGGAAATGACTTCGAGGCGTCTGATGAATTCCTGTATCTGGGCTCATTGATGACCGCCGATAATGGCACCAGCAGAGAGATACAAAGGTGCATTATGGATGGCAATCGTGCCTACTTTGATCTCCGAAGGACGATAAGATCGAACAAAGTTCGCCGAACTAAAAAAGTTGACTATCAACAAGATACGGCCATGAAACACAGACATTGCTCGCGGAGGACCTACGCGCCTTTGCTGTCTTTGAACGGAAAGTGTTGTGTAAAGGGCGAACACGACATTATTGCAACACTTGCAACTGGCTGTAGCTATTTTTTTCTCACAGGACAGAAATTAACCAAATTTTGCTCTGTTCCTCTTTGAAGTGTATTGTTTACACCCTGTGAATTGCTGTGTCAAGTGAACACGCGTGAAAAACATGTGTATGCACACTTGCAAAATCAGGAGCTGTCTCATCGTGCTTTAGGAAAAATGCTGCCAGTCTCCAATTCAACCGTCTCAAGACAACTAAAAAGATTCAACGTCCGGTTTTTTTTGGATCACAAGCGCGGAGTAGGAAGGAAACCGATAGCAGCATCAAATACTATAAATTAACAATATAGCTCACTTCCCCATCTCGTCCCGGACACACACACGAGCGCCGCATTGGCAAAAAGGTACACTAGTACACTCCAAACTTTGCGTTATCCAAATGGCAGTTCTCGTTCTTCAGCCTTCTTCTTTTTCGCGCGGTTTAATTTACGTCGGTCAAAAACCAAACAAAACGCTTTAGTGGTAAACCAACACAATAAGTGGGGAAAATTGATTTCGAATTGAAAGTTTTTATTTCTTTATGATATATTCATACGACCGTGAATCAACACGATTGGATGGGAGGTTCGGTATGCTCAGTGTTCGGCTATTCCAGCAGAAAGGATGGCCCGTCTTCGTTGTCCTTTTTCTTGATAAAGTGTGCGGATAGGTAATATATTTGTAATCGTCTTTATGGTGTAGAGCTTTATATTTGGGCCTTACTAATACAGGGAAGTGAACAACTGGATCAAATTTTGTGGCAATCTTTCGATTAAAGTTCTGTCCAGTTAAAATCCGGAATCACTTATTGTGTTGCAGCGGTACGGAAAGTGACCGCTGTAAGATTTTTTTTACAGCAGTTTGTTTACCTAGGTGCCTACTTTCTGTGATATAAATTTTACAGTGTTTCTTGCAGTGAGTCAAAAGTTATTCCCGATGGAAGCCGAGAGGAGGGAAACAATGCTGCACACCCACGTTGATAATCCAACGTGATCCGCAATAAAAATCGCAAAAACGTTTAAAATCGCCAAATCAACCGTGTATGATGTGCTCAAACGTTTCAGGGAGCGAAAGATAATGAAATCGCATAAAAATACGCTGTACCGCAGTACCGTTCGAAGAATTCGTTTGCGTGCAGGATATCGTTCTTATCGAGTCAGCAAGCAACCAAACAGAACGTTGAAGCAAAGTTTCGTCACCAAAACTCGAGCTCGGAAATTGTACCAGTAGGTTTTGACGAAGTACCAAGGATGCCTGCTCATCGACGATGAAACCTACGTAAAAATGAATTTCGGACAGCTTCCTGGCCAAAAATTCTACATGGCGATGGCACGAGGAGATGTTCCTGCAAAGTTTAAGTTTGCTTTTATGGACAAATTTGCCAAAAAAAAAACTGATGATTTGGCAAGGGATATGCAGCTACGGAGCAATGACCAAAGTGTTCGTGACGAATAAGACGATGGACTCGAAGCTGTACAAGGAAGAATGCCTCAAAAACCGCGTACTAACTTTCATTAAAGCCCATAAAGGTCCCGTGAAGTTTTGGCCAGATTTGGCGAGTTGCCACTACAGCCGGGAAGTCATCCAGTGGTACCGCGATAATAACGTAGATTTCATCGATAAAAACATAAATCCACCCAACTGCCCGCAGTTTCGACCCATCGAGAGATTTTAGGCAATAATGAAGCGGAAGCTTAAGAAACGTGGGAAAACGGCTCGGGAAACGCGGAGAACTGATATGACCAAAATGTGGAACAAATGTACCAAGTGAATTGAGGTGTGCAGCGTTTGATGGTAGGAATAAAGAAGAAAGTGCGAATTTTCATTAGAAACGAAGAGAAATTATTTGTGTTGATGTATTAAACTTATTTGTACGTCAATCCGTTACCGAGATACAGATGATTTTATTATTCCGGATTCTAAATGGACATAACTTTAGCAAAAGCATTGTCATTTGCTCATTGCATTTCCGTGATTAAAATTTTTTCAATCCATTAAATAAGTCACAAGGGTAAGAGCGGAATCAGCGGTAAAATTTTATCAATTTAAATGAAAACCATCGTTTAACCTTAGGTTGTATCTCCATGCTCTACCGTCCTTCTTTCCCGGCATTCCAGAGAAAAATGACTTCTGCTGGTGTAGTCCAGATGACATTGATGTTGCTGGTGAAATGGAAGCGGATGTAAATTGGCTGGAGCATAAAACCGAGTATGTTGAGTAAACCTCCCGGAAACATTGGCTTAAGTGCAACTATCAGGCATACCACGATTACACCGGAGACGATGAAAAGATCGCTCTCTGTATGGAACGGTTAGTTCTAATTGAAGAACAGAATTGTGATCTTAAAAAGAAAATGTAGACGAAGTCGAAACAAATGACTGGGTTAAAGGCCAGAGTTCGAGCTCTCACGATGGAGGAGATGAGTTAAAAGCCATCTTATCGTCGCAGTCAATGAACTTGGAGGATCCACTCTCAGAGATGCAGACAAATAAAATCACCTAACAATATGGAAAAAATATCAAAACAGTGCACTTTTTTTTTTTTAATTGTTGACATTTGCGCATTACACGCTCAACTCAAAATAGGAAAAACACAATTATTATTAATACTAATTTACCTTTTCAACTAGAGATGGCGTTACAGTTGTGTCCGTTACGATTCGTATGGGAATTGCAAAAGTGAGCTATATTGTTAATATATAATATTTGGCAGCATGAAGGAAGACGGAGGGAAAGATTGAGGGTGATTTCATCCGAAATCCCAACATTTCTACACGTGATGTTGTCAAAAAGGTCGGCGTTTCGCGCAAAGTTAGGTCCATAAGATCATGGCAAGAGCTGAATTACATGCATACTAGGTTCTAACTTCCCAGACTGCGATGAACGGCAGCAAACTGTTTCCAAGACCCGTGCTAGAAAGCTCTACGCGGAGATGTTGTCCTGATACAGTTGTTGTGACCACATACAGTTGCTGGATGACGAAACTTACGTCAAAAATGACTTTCAACAAATGCCAGCACAGGAGTTTTACACAGGAAAAGAAAGATTAAAAGTTGATGATCGTTTCAAAAAGAAGAAAATGACAAAATTTGCATCGAAAATGACAAAATTCTCATTCGGCAGGCCATTTAAACCTGTGGAAAGTGGAGTGAAATTTTCGAAACAACAGGCACCATCAATGAAGCAATTTATAAGACTAAATGCCTTCAAAAACGTCTTTTGCCATATGTGGAGCAGCTCAATGAGAATTTGGCAGGATTTAGTTTCTTGTCACTATTATAACGTGCTGGAATGGTATGAGACAAATTATGTGTATTTGTCCCCAAGGACATGAATCCACCGAACTGCCCTGAACTACGTCCAATCGAAACTTATTGGGCCATGATGAAGCAGGAACACTGAAAGATCAAGGAGAAAGTAAAGTATGCAAGTGACAAGGTACCGGTTACGACTGTACAAGCTTATGGATGGCGTGAAGTGAAAGTGTCGAGAATTCTACCAAACAACCATCGATAATTGATCCAATATATCTCGAGTACTTTTTCAAACAGACATACCTGATTTTTTAAACAAAGAGGGGAGGTAAGATTCATGAAACCTTTAGTACTTTCATGCAAACTAGGTCCAACAAGACAAGGAATAACATTTCCCTAACATGATGGTGATGCTACTTTCCGTGAGGGCGCAGAGAGTTATGAGAAATTTACATTTGAATCTTACTTCCCCTCCTTGTTTACAAAATCAGATACGGCCTTGTGAAAAAGTACTTTAGATATGTAAACCGAGCTTAACACATGTTGAAAACTGCCCTGCAAATTTGGTTTTTATCCGATAAATACATGAGATTTTATAGTAAATTAACTGTGTTGCAATTATTTCTTTACGATCTACGATGAAGTGCACATGGAAGACGGAACGGAAGGAGGCTAATGAACCACGAATTGAGAACCTCTCAGCGTTTCACACAGCAAAAATCGGTCGACTTCGGTGGGCTGAGAATGTCGTAAGAATGTCGGAGTAAAGCCTAGCTAAAATGAAACCCAATAACGAACCCACGGGAACAAGAAGAAGAGGCGCGCCACGAACAAGGTGGATCGATCAAGTAGAAGGTGACCTGCGGACCCTTCGTTCAGTTGTGGTTGGCACTGCCCAAATTTAAGTAGTTTCGAAATAGCATTTACGACAATTTCGTCTGATATCAACATTCATGTTAACAGACTTGTATTTTGTTTCAAGAAAAAATCACTAAATTTAAAGAACTGTAACTAACAAAGACCTACTTTTGAATATAATACTTGCAATATTCCAGTGAATAAACAAAGACCTTCTTTGCGCTTCGCATTCAGTGAATTCCACCATCATCCCATCAAACAACCAATTTCAAGTTATTTCCAATAATCTAAAGCGAATCCATCTCACCCCACCCTCTCCTAATTTGTTTTCCTCTGAACCCGCTGTGTGCTATGATGAGACCATCAAACACGCTCATCAATTCTCGTCTCGAGACGGTAGGTTAGTGCAAATGTGCCCCAGGTCCCTTCCACATGAGCAGTGGGTTATTTTGTTTGCTTTTCGGCCTTTTTCGACGAGCTTAAGTGCCACTTGATGTGGTTCTCTCTATCCCGTCCTCCCTCCTTCGGCTGCATGGTACCGACCATCGCTATCTCTTCCGAAAACAAAAACAAACCTCCGGCTGCCACCGGGTGTTGATAGACGAATGGATGTGCTCTGGGAAACTGCCGAATTAGTTCCAATCAAACACGCATCTATGCATTTGAACGAATAATCTACTCTCGGTGTAACTGTACTATCTTGGAGACCATTCGCTTGAGCTGCTGCGAGAAGTTCCAAAAATGGAAACCATCAGAGCGAGAACGAGCCTGGCGGTAACCAAATACGGTTTCAATTTATCATCAGACTGGGTTTCCTCTCCCAAGCCCATCGGCAAATCCTAATCGAACAACGATGACTAAAGTTGAACCACACCGATGAGTGGAGTGAGGATTGCATTTGCGGGGTTCTGAATCAGTGCCAGTGATATGGGGTTTAGTCATTGTTGGCGTCGTCGTCGTTGGACAAATGGATGTAAAATGAATCATCTCGGTGCGTTGGCTGTGGTGTCCTGTTTCGAGCGTTCTTTTGTTGCAGAGGGATATGGGCACAGGTGTTGGTTTACAAATATATAAAGATATGTGAGCGCCCACCGCATTGATTGCTGTAACCTGTTACCGGTGCGGACGGAGTCAGGGCAGAACCAGTGACCTCACCGTAGCTCCTACGCGCGGTTATTCTCGACGAAGGAATCAATGCAAAGTTTGTCGCCGAATATGGAGAAGATTGGAGTGCGGGTCGGTTGATTGAGATAATCTTGAGTGCAAAGCACGGGGAACGATGCCGTGGTCTGAGCAATGAGAACATTGAACTTCTTTGTCGGGAGTTAATTTGAATTATGCAGAACACATCAATCGTCTTCTTTTATAAAACAGCATTTTTATAAAGTTAATTTGACAAAAGTCTGTTCATATACCTCACCATTTCGATTATTGTTTCATCAGGTAACTCATAACTTTCAGATAGTGTGTTCTAAATTCTCTCATCTGCATATTTATGTAACCAAAAGCGTTTTTCACGTTTGACATTTAGTATGCATTGTAGGTAACAGATGGAAACTATTAAAAATGCATGTGATGAGCACAATTCAAACACCGAACATGAAATTAAGTCTTGCCCAAATAAATTCTTCAATTATGTTAAAACTTAATTGACATCTGGCATTTTCCCATCTAGAATGCCTCTTAACTCAAATGTTGGTTATAACGCGGAAGAAATTCTATTTGCAACATTCTTCCAAGAAATTGCAATATTTCTATTTCTTCCCAGAATTTTCAAGAGACATTGCAGTTAGTTAAGTCAAATTTCAAGACATCTTGGACGGTTTGAATAAATTAGACGTTTCCAAAGGTTCCGGCCCTGATGGATTACCACCCGCATTTATGAAAAACTTAGCATTAGAACTTAGAACTTACAGTACTTTTATTTTTGCTTTTTCATATGTCACTGGAATCTGGGGTCTTCCACAAACTATAGAAAAGTTCCAACCTAGTAAAAGTGGAAAAAATCTGACATACGTAACTATCGTGTAATTGCCATTATTTCTTACATTCCTAAACCTTTTGAAGCAATTATCAGTGAAAAAATGTTCTCTCAAATCAAAAACAGACTAACAAGAAACATGATTCGTTATGTAGACAATAAGTCCGATGAACAAAGTTGATTAAATCTATCGATATATAAATAAATGGATTTCTGTCTGTCTGTCTGTCTGTCTGTCTGAACCTCATAGGCTCGAAAACTGCTGAACCGATCAGCGTGAAATATTGTATGGAGAAGTTTTTGGGGCCGGAGAAGGTTCTTATGAACCCTTCTCCCTTCTCTGGAAAGGGGGGCTCTCACACAAATGAAACACTCATTTCTACATAACTCAACAACTAATCAAGCAAAGGAAACAAAATTTAGCATGTGAGAGTTTTTTGAAGCAAGAAATGTTTCTATGGTAGTTTGAGACCCCTCCTCCTTCTGGAAGGGGAGGCTCCCATACAAATGAAACAGAAGTTTCTGCATAACTCAAGAACTAATCAAGCAAATGGAACCAAATTTAACATGTGGAGTTTTCTGGAAGCAAGAAATGTTTCTATGGTGGTTTGAGACTCCTCCGCCATCTGTAAGAGGGGGGCTCCCATTCAAATGAAACACAAATTTCAGCATAACTCGAGAACTAATCAAGCATATGGAACCAAATTTGGCATGTGGAGGTTTTTGGAGGAGAGAAATGTTTTTATGGTAGTTTGAGACTCCTCCGTCCTCTGGAAGGGGGGGGGGGGGGTTCCATACAAATGCAACACAAATTTCGAGACCTACTAAAGTAAATGGAACCACATTTGGCAGGTAGAGGTTTTTGAAGGCAAGAAATGTTTCAATGATAGTTCGAGACCCCTCCACATTCTGAAAAGGGGGGGGGCATACAAATGAAACACAAATTTCTGCTTAACTCGAAAATTAATCAAGCAAATGGAACAAAATTGGCATGTGGAGGTTTTTGAAAGGATTAAATGTTTCTAAGGTGACTCGGGACCCCTCCTTTTTCTGAAAGAGGGGCTCCCATACAAATAAAACACAAATTTCTGGATAACTCAAGAACTAATCAAGCAAATGGAACCAAATTTAGCATGTAGAGGTTTTTGAAGGAGAGAACTATTACTATGGTAGTTTGAGACCCCTCCACCCTCTGAAAAGAGGAGAGGCTCCCTCTTGAATGAAACACAAATTTCTACATAACTCGAGAACTGATCAAGCAAATAGAACCAAATTTGGCAGGTGGAGGTTTTTTAAAGCGAGAAATGTTTCTTTGTTGGATTGAGACTCCTCCGCTGTCTGGAAGGGGGGCTCCCATACAAAAGAATCAATTTTTTTGCATAACTCAAGAACTCTCTCATACAAATGAAACAGAAATTTCTGCAGAGCTTGAGAACTATTCCAGCAAAACAAACTACATTTGGCATATGGGGGTTTTAAGACACAGGATTTCTACATATAAAAAAAATTAATTTCTATCTGTCTGACCCTTAATGCTGGATCACAAAAGCGCGCTGAGCGTCGCGTCGCGTCGGACTTTGTCGTCAGCATTTTGTACTAAAACGCGCTTTCGGCGCGCTTGACGCGTTTGTCGCCACAATCCACCTTCAGCGTTGAAGCGTTTGTTATGATTTTGAAATTTCATTATGTTGCGCAGTATTCGGCGTTTAGTTTGATTTATCATAATCAAGGTTTTTTTTCCAAGGAAATTAGTGAGAAACTCGCCAGAAATGGAAAGAATTGTACTCCCTGCTGCTGGCATAATAGCTTTGTATTATATAAGCGATTTCGTAATCAAAGGCAGACCTCAGCGTTGGTGGGTTCGCCCTTCTAACCAAAACCGTGCCACTGAAGGATACTTCGAAACCGAATTCGATCGAATGCGACAAAAAGATCCAGGTATCTTGCTCATGGCACCCCAGTTGCCATAATGGCCAGAATGTTTAAGATGGGTGAATCAACGATTCGGAACATTACGATGGAAGTATGCATCGTCCTTTGGGATGTCCTTGTCCAAGACTATCTACCAGTCCCACAAGAAAAAGACTTCAAGAGATATGCCGAACAGTTTGAAGAGAAGTGGAAATTTCCTAATTGTTGCGGTGCCATTGACGGAAAGCACGTAGCCATACAATGTCCGTCGAATGCTGGTTCCACTTATTATAACTACAAAGGATTCCATTCAGTTGTTCTCATGGGATTATGTAATGCCAACTATGAGTTTTTGATGGTGGATATTGGTGCTTTCGGTGGCAACAGTGACGGGTATTTTCTCCAGTTGCATTTTTGGCCAACTATTGCTGCAAAATCAGGTGGGATTTCCCGAATCTTGTGTACTCCCCAATAGCAATATTATGTTTCCTCATTTTATTGTCGGTGACGCTGCGTTCCCCTTAAAAAGCAACTTCATGAGACCTTTCCCAGGCATAAATCTTGATCCGAAAAAAGAAAACTTTAACACTCGGCTTAGCGTTGCAAGGAGAACAATCGAAAATGCATTCGGAGTTTTAGTTTCTCGAAGGAGGATTTTGAGCAAAACGACGGATTTGCAACCAGAAAACGCGGTGAAGGTTAAAGCTTCGGTAATTCTCCATAATTTTGTGAAAAGATTGAATTCATCAGTTTATTGTCCAGAGAGGTATGTTGACCAGATAGACAGTACGGGTAACATAACCTTCGAAGGAGATTGGCGAACACAATCCGAACCACTACTGAGTGTAAGCGCTAGTGAAGTTCAACGAGGGAATAACTCCAGCAGGAATGCGATCCAGCTTCGAAATATGTTGGCCGATTATTTGATGATAAATTGAATGCCTAATAATAAATATAAAAAGTTTTTAAATATGACATACCTGTTGTCTTTTATGAACTTGCATTTCAGCCAAAATATCCTGTTTCTTCAAATGCCCAATGTTTCTGGTAGATCCACAGTACTGTTCGAGAGTTAACAAAGATTTTGTTAGGGTCATCTTTTCCTTCGTCTATATTCCTACTGGTACTTGGTCTGCTTTTTAACCTAGTGTTTTATTAGCAATCCCACAGTTATTTATTGTATTGTTATTGTTTTCCATTCGAAAATATCCTAGACCGGACCGAGAAACTACGCATTTGCTTTCAAGGCGAACTGGAGACCCCGTTGGATCAGTGGAGTCAAACGTTCCATAAAAAGTAATAACATCAAGTATAACATGTTTTGTGCTGTCTCTGATTTCATATATAAGAATGGTTGTTTTATTAATTTTTTTTCTCAGGAGTTTCGAAACACCTTTCTCCAGGGAGTCAACCGAAAATTTTATCAGAAATTCCTCCGAAAAAATCTTCCGGAAATTTCTCCATGAATTATACCTTACGTTCTTCCTGAGATTGTTCGAGAAATTTCTTCAGGAATTATTCCTCCGTGAACTCCTCCAAGTTCTACTGGGCAGTTCTCCAATTTTGAGGGTAATTACAGCAATTCCTCTGATAATGGAAAATTTTCATTCACTTGTGGGAATTTTTTTTATCGGTAATTCCTCCAGGAATTCTTTTGGAGATTCCTTTAGGAGTTTGTTCGTATTTTCCCTGGAGTTCCGTATAATATTTTTCCTGAAGTACAACCAAGAAATTCTCCTAGATTTCTTCCGGTTTTTTTTCCTGGAATTCTTCCAGAAATTGTTCCTAGAGTTCCTCCATGTTTTTGCAGGAGTTCCTTCAAAATTTTCTCCTTGCAGTTCTGACAGGAACACTTCCTGTAAGAACTCCAGATATTCCTTAAACAAACCTATTTCCTTCAGCGAAATTCCGATTAGAATCCTTGCAGAAAGAATTTCTGAAGGAACTTATTAGTTCACTTCAAGATGAATTCCAGGAGTTCCTCTAGGAAGAACCTCCAGAGTTTTATTCAGGAAGAATTCCAGGAAGAATGAAATGGAGGAAAGATAGCCCAATTGTTTTGCTATATAAATACACCATAATCCTCACTTGAGAATTTACGATGCAGAATATTTCAATATAGTTACCGTTTCACAGGCAGGTGCCGTAGCACTATAGCCTACTGGTCATCTGTTGGATATAAAGAAGAAGCCTTTCAAACAGAACTATAAATTATAGATTACCAGAAATATGGCACCCTGGAGTTATTGAGTAAGTCTTGTCTTTATTTCGATCTCACATGGCTGCAATAAACGAATTAACCCCAGCTTTCAATGATAAATTTCTAGAATAAGACACTTTTCGGAATGTTCAGGGTGGTCACTCGGAGTCGATGAATGGTTCTTGCATTGATTCTGATCACAAATTGCTTTAACAAACGATTTAGAACAATTCTCAGAACTAGTCATTTTTCGGATGGTTCCGGGACTTCCGGAGGACCACTTGATGTCCACCTGGGGTCAATAAATAGTCCCTACATTGTTTATACTCAGAGACGTGGGTCCTCTCCCTAACACGCATAATGGCTTAAAACCGATTATAGAACAATTGCCGAAGATTACGTTAAAGTTACCGTTTCAAAGGCAACCTGCCATTTCCTGCCGTATCGTGAAGAGAAAATATCTTTTAAATAAAACTAAAATCAAGTTTTTATTTATATAAAATCAAAAATACAACATGATTTTGATTCAAAATAACTGAAATTCAATTCGATGAAAAAACATTCAAAAAACTTGGAACTATCTACTGTGATTCAGGATATAAGTATTCTACATTCTCGAGATCCTCTATTACCTTATGAACACGATTCAAAATTTCCATTTCCAGAGAACGAGCCACTTGAAGCGGAAGTGATTCCAATTTGTCACACAAATAACTGGCCCAGATCTTCTCTTTTTTTAACAGGTTACGATAATCCTTACTTGATTTTGCCCACAAGCAATCATGCTGCTTAACTTTATTTATTAAATGGCACGTACTTTCATAATCCATTGTTTTATTTACCGTAATCTCGATAATTATTTACACACAAGCCGGGAACCAACGCGTTGATTATAATTTTATTCAAAAAAGAAAGCACCGGACGCGCGTGACGCGGTCAATTTAGAACATTTTTAAAGCATTAGTACAAAGAAGCGAAGCGCGCGACGCGTCTTTGTGATGGCTCATATGGTGAACAACATTTCCAATGTAACGCGTCAACGCGCTGTCAGCGCGACGCGACGCTCAGCGCGCTTTTGTGATCCAGCCTTTATAGACTCGATAGTTACAGAACCGATCGGCGTTTGTATGCTGGGGTTTTTGGGGCTGAAGAAGGTTCTTATGATTGTTTGAATCCCCTCTCTTCTATGGAAGGGGGGCTCTCATACAAATGAAACACAAATTTCGGCATTACTCGAGAACTAATCAAGCAAATGGAACAAAAAAATTGGCATTTGGGGGGTTTGAAAGCAATGATTGTATGGTGATTTGAGACCCCTCCCCCCTCTGGAAGGGGGAGCTATCATACAAATGAAACACAAATTTCAATCAAAAATGAGAATTATCCAGGTAACTAAGCAAAAAATGTGTAAAATGGGTAAGAAGCATGTTCTGATAAAACTTTGAACCCCTTCTTATTCAAGAAAAAAACTCATTACGAAAACCAACCATAAAAGTGCAAGTTCTATTAAATTTGCATTCATATAGCTGCAAGCGTAGCAGCGCACACACCGAGTTCAGCTAGGAAATAAATAAATAAATAAATAAAAACATGGATTCTTCAAAGGACGATCCAATAGCACACATATTCTGAAATTCGTTAACTACTCACTGGTAGCAATGGACAATGGTAACCATGTAGAAGCTCTTTATACAGACTTCAGCAAGGCTTTTGATCGCATTGACATACCCATGCTTTTTTTTTTTAAATTGCAAAAAATGGGCATTGAGCCAGGAATTCTCAAATGGCTCGAATCCTATCTCACTAACCGTCAAAAAATAGTTAGATTCAAAGGGAAGAAATCAAAGGGTTATTAGTAGGGGGTACTAATTGTTTTGTTCGTAAATTACATTTCCTTTATTCTCTAAAACAAGACATTTCTTATTTATGCTGATGATATGAAACTATTTTTTGAAATAAGGAATAAGGAAGATATCATGACATTCCAGAAATACATAAACGCTTTCTATGTTTGGTGTAGCAAAAGTCTTTTACAGCTGAACGTAAAAAAATGTAGTTCGATAGCTTTTAGTAGGAAATCAGCCAGTTGAAAAGTGTAAAACAGTAAGGGACTTAGAAGTTATCTTGGATTCGAAACATACATTCAGTGAACATTACAATAATAAAGCTCGATTCAAAGTAAATCTGGACGCACGGTTCAATACACCACCGCGTCCCTGGTGGTTGAAACAAAAAACGTTTGACGGGCATTTGTTGATGTTTCATTGACGAAGAAATTGGTGAAAAGTTTTTCTCGATTGATCGACGCATCTCTAAATTACGGATCATGGAACATGAGAAAAGTAAATTAATTGTGCACAAATATCTAGAGAATCCCTCGTGGTCTGCCTCAAAAATAGAAAAAGTGTTAAAATTCCCAAAGTCAACGGTGTGACTTGTAATCAAACGTTACAAGGATACTCTGAGTGTGGATAGAGCACAGCGCATCTATCATAAAAGTGGCACTAAGGACAAAGAGCTGAGGAGAAGGGTGTTGAGGTACGTGAAAGGCAACCCAGGTGTCTCCATACGTGATTTGGCAAAGAAATACGATTCCAACTTTTCCACCGTGCGTAACATCCTTTCAAGAGAAGGATATAAGTCTTTTTGTGCCAGTAAACATCCGAATCGCTCCCTGAAACAAAATTTAGTGGCCAAAAAGCGAGCACGATTTCTATACGAACGAGTTTTGACGAAATTTGATGGCTGTATTTTAATGCATAACGAAACATATGTCAAAATGGATTATAAACAAATCCCCGCACAAAAATTTTACCTGGCAACTGGTCGTGGGGATGTCCTTCCAGGTATAAATTTGTTTTTGCTGATAAGTTTGCTCGGAAACTAATGATTTGGCAAGGAATTTGCAGTTGTGGCCTTAAAACCAAGGTTTTCATCACAACTCACACAATGACGTCGAAGGTTTACATTAAAGAGTGTCTGAAAAAGCGGATTTTACCCTTCATTCGGCAACACAAGACCAACGTTATGTTTTGTCCGGATCTAGCCAGCTGCCACTACTCTAAGGAAGTACTAGAATGCTGCAAACAATGGTCATTTCGTCGCCAAAGAGATTAATCCTCCGAATTGCCCTGAGTTCAGACCGATCGAAAAATATTGGGCAATTGCCAAGTGAAAACCTCAAGGACGCGGTAGAGAAGTGACAAATGCACAACAAATGCATTTAAAGTGGAATAAGTTCGCCGGTACAGTGCACAAGCGACTGTGCAGATCATGATGGCATCGATCACAAGTAAAGTGCGACAGTTCGTTCGAAACGGTGAAATGTAATAACTTGTTATATATCGTTTGAAAGCTGAATAAATACCCTTTTGTTTGACGTTTTGATCAACCGTGTATGTTGTTTAATTCTTCAGTTATGATCACTTGAATGCGTCCAAATTTACTTTGAATCGGGACTTATCATCAACAGAGCAAATTATATGCTTGGATTTATAAAACGTGTTTGTTACAATTTTCATGACACAATTAAAAAATTTTACATTGCATATGTGAGGTCAATACTGGAATATTATAGCATAGTTTGATCACTGCTGTTCCAACGACAAAAAAGGAAGGGTTTTCTGCATCGTATTGTTACTGGAGATGAAAAGGGGACAATAAAAAAACCCAAAAAAAAAAAAAGGGGGCCGCAAAAAATTGGGGGGGGGGGGGGGGTTTTGGGGGGGAGGGGGGGGACCAAAAAAAAAAAAAAAATTTTTTTGGTTTTCAGCACTTCCGTTCTTACGAAGTGGCCAAAAACTGGGTAGATTTATGGATCTCTTCGAAAGATGAGCAGTTTTTTCGACACGGAATCCGAATGCTAAGGTGTGGCCCATTTAGTATTGGAACAAACATTTTTGATTCTTACAGCGATCCTAGTGGTCGGATTTGTAAACTATGACATCTTATGTGTTCCCTATAACAATAACAACATCAGACATTTTTTTTCGCGGTGAGTTCGGGGAGATGTTCCTGCCAAATTAAAGTTTGTGTTTGCAGATAAATTTGTACGTAAATACATGATTTGGCAAAGCATCTGTAGCTGCGGTAGGTTTTCATCACTGGTAAGACATTTAATTCAGAGCTGTACAGAACGGAATGTCTCCAAAAGCGAATATTGCCATTCATCAGATCCCACAATTAACCTGTCATGTTTTGACCAGATCTTGCAAGCTGTCATTTCAGTAAAACAGTGCTACAGTGGTATGAAACCAACGGGATTCAGTTTATACCGAAAGAACTCAACCCACCAAACTGTCCCCAGCTCAGACCGATAGACAGATTTTGGGCTATTATGAAGAGGAAGCTGAAGGTGAATGGCAGTGTCGTCAAAAGCATCGATGAATTGAGAACCAAGTGGAAGAAGATTGCCAAAAACGATGGATGAGAATAATGTGCGCCGGTTGGTGAAACGTATTCCGGGAAAAGTCCGCAAATTTCATCGAAATCGAGATGATTTTTTTTTTGTATTTTCCCTCTAAAGTTCACATAAAGTCGAACAATTTAGTTAAAACAGAATACTATTTTGTTAATGTATATCCGAAATATGTTCCAATTCTAACTGGGCCACACCTTACCAGAAAGATGGGAAAAAGTTGTGGCTAGCGATGGTCAATACTTTCAAGAATAATTATGTTATCAATTTTTCACAATAAAGTCTCAAGTTTTGATTTAAAAAACGGCGGTTTTCCATTTGCACACCTGATACTACATCTGGATCAACGTCTGTTTCACCTCCGATATTTTTTGTTACCTTTTCTTCTCCGCCGCTCCATTTTTCTGCTCTATCTTCTCCTCACAAGCTACGATACCCATTGGTTTCATGCAGGCACTTTTTACGGTGTCATTTTCGTTACATAACGCCCCATGTAGGTTGGTCGGATCGATTTCGTATTTTGTTCTAACTGATTAGAACTTACTGCAGTGCAAGATTACGTGGCGGATATCAATTTGTTTGCTGCGATTGCGAAATATTTATTTAAAAAAATAATATTAAAGTCCTCTGGTGTTGTTCATTATCTTATTATGTGCAGACCGAACACCTCTCATAACATCCTCATCTTCATAGAAAAAATATTGCATCTTTAATAGACGTTTTCGAAGCTCGGTAGAAGGTCAGATGAATTTCATCGAATTCTAAAAATAAAATAACTTATTTTGTAGGCTGTTTTGTTATAAACGTGTTTCAAAACAATTTCAATCTTATTAAATTTAAGTAGCTCGAAAATACTAAATAGCGATGTCTAAATGTTCCCGAACTTTTCTAAGAGGTCATACACTAATAACGCAAGGCCCCTTAATATGTACGATTTTGGCATGCTTATGATGATTGATACCAACATTCTGACGTCTGTGCTAGGGGATGAGCCATGTGGTCCTGGGTTAATAAGGTGCATTCTCTGTACTAAGGACTGCTCATTAAAGAAAGTGGACATCTGTTTCTCAAAGGAAAATATTTATTTTCGAACAAATTCATAATGTTGCTTTATATTAATGAAAATCTACATACACATGACCGAATTTACGTGAGTTTGAATATTTACTTCTCAATTCTGAAGAACGCTCGGACTTTTCTCTTGATACCTCCCATTCGATTCTGCACAACTTTCGCCGTAACTTTTCGTTGTGCTGCAGACCAAATTTTCTTGAAGCAGTCAACAGAGCTTGCTTCTCTTCCATCTTTCTTAAGATGCCGCTCAATTATTGCCCAGTATCTTTCGATAGGACGCAGTTCAGGGCAGTTTGTGGGATTTTTGCATTTTTCGACAAAATAGACTTTTTCCTTCTTGAGCATCTCCAACGTAGCAGAAGGGTAGTGAGCAGCTGCCAGATCCGGCCAAAACAATGAAGGATCCATGTTCTTCCCGTAGATGGGTAGAAGTTGTTTTTTGATGCATTCTTTTCTGTAATTTTCACCGTTGATTGTGCCCGTTGTGAAATATGAAGAACTCTTCAAACCACAGGAGCAAATGGCTTGCCACACCAAAACCTTTTTCCCAAATTGTTTGGTTCGGATGTATCTGCGCATCATCAGGCACATCTGTCCTCTGCTCAGCGTTGAAAAATTACGGATCCGGAAGTGTACTGGTATCCAATTTGACGTACGTCTCGTCGTCCATCAAAATGCACCGGTTCGGCTTTTGGAGGTGAACGTCATACAAGTTCCGTGACCGTATTTTCTAAGAGGTTTTCTGCGAATCCGTCCTTTTGGGTGCTTTCTGTTTCTTGTAGGTTCTGATATTGCTACACTTTGTGATATCCTGCACAGTTCCGACGCTAATGTCCACTTTTTTGGCAATTTCACGAACGGAACACGGTTTATGCGACTTTAAAAGGCGTAACGCTGCTAGCTCCTTTTTCTGGTCCGATGCCCCCCTTTTTGCGTCCAGATTTCGGTAAATCTTCAAGAGAACACGTTTCTCCAAACTTCTCAACAATCTTGAACACTGAAGATTTAGTGCACTTCACGCTTTCAGCTAATTCTCGAAACGACAACTTTTCGGAAAACCACTTGTGCAGAAATTTCTCACTTTTTTCGATTTTTAGGGGGTGTTGCAAAAGAAAAGGGCTTAAAGTGGGGAGTGACAACGGGAGGGGGGCAAACGCGTGGTCCTCAGTCCCCCCCTGGGAGGTAGGGGAGGGGGGGGGTGGGGGGGGGGTGTTAAGAGAAGGGGGGGGCGTTTATTTATATTTTTTTTTCTTTCTAATTGGGGGGGTTCATTCCAAAACCATTTATCTCAGGAGCCTTGAGCAACATGACATGGATAAAAGGCTGAATTTGTTTTTCAGCATTTCGGCATAACATTTACTTTGAATTTGCACTTCTGAACATTAATTACTGTATTCTTAAAAGACTGGCATGCGCTTATGGGCAGTGTAGGATTATATTTTGATATTGTGTTTAGTGGTATTATAATTAGATAAGCCATTTATTTCAGAAACCATCACACTGGGCTCTTCGATCGCTCCATTTGCTATCATGGAAATGTTTTAACAACATGTCTTATTAAATAATATCTTTCATTAACATTATATTTTTGATATTTGGAATGATATTTTCTGTTTTCAGCTTTTCCAGGACTATTTGGATGTTGGTACATATCTAATTATATTTTTTCAGTAACAATCCAGTGGATGTCAGCTATGTTTTGTACATACGCATATTTTGTTCTCGTATTGACTTACTGTAGCCGCTTTTTACATGGTCAACTCATTTAATTGTGTTTTAAAATGCCACGTACATCATTCAAGTTGGAAATTTGTATTAATAGCATTTTTGTCTTCTATGATATTTATTTTTTTATTTTTCGAGTTTTTTTAGTGAGGGTGATTCTAGGTAGTGTAGATGTGTTACTGCTGTGTTACACAAGATCTTTTTCTATTAACCACCCACACTTGTGATTGGCCCCAACATCATCCTTGTTGTTAGTTTAAATCGGTCGTCAAATTGGATATTTCAAGATATTCTTGTATCCCATTGAAATAAACCACCCACACGTGCGAGTGGCCCCAACAGCATCCTTACTGTTGGTTTAAATCGGTGCCAAAATTTGAATAACTGAAATGTGCATCTCTGTTCAGAGAATAAATCGGGAACATAGTTAAATATCTTATTCGCTGCCGACGTCAGTTGAATTCAGCACACCGTTTACCAAAACGGATTCCGCTGCAAACCCAACCATTTTAAACAACATCCCAGTGATTTCTCGTGGGAGTGCAGAGGTGTTCTCGGCTTCCAATAAAGCGAGTATCACGTCAACATATTCCTACCCATTCCCTTTGTGGTGGGTGGGGGGGGCGGGGGTGTGTTGGGGTGGGGACCAGGTTTTTACTGAGGAGGGGGGAGGGAATGTGTGAGTACAAAAAGTGTGTCTAAGCGGCGATTCGTACCAGGATGGACAACAAGCTTCCCATGCATTTTTAACGACTCTCAGAACGACATTGTGCTGTGCTCCACATGTGAAATCTTTCACACGATGGGTCTGCCGTTCTCCTCTAAGAAGGAAACAATTTTCATCGAATCGGGTTTCAATAATTGGAAAAAGGGAGTGCAAAAGTTCAAACTGCATGAGCAATCGATGAGTCACAGGGAAGCAGTGATGAAACTATATGCTTTGCGAGCATCAGTTAACGTTTGTGCGCAGATCTCTGACAAAAAAAAAGAGAGAAATGATTGTTGTTAACAGGGCGTGTTTGAAAAAGATCTTTTCATCGCTGTTGTACTTAGCTTCTCAGGGTCTAGCAATCCGTGGTCACAATGATGAAGCAAGTAATATCGTAAATTTGTTGAATTTTCGCAGTGAAGATGCAGGGGAGCTGAAATCTTGGTTGAAACGCAAATCGTATACTTGGTGTAGCCATGGAATCCAAAACGAAATTCTCGATCTTCTTAGCCGTACTCTGCTTCGGAAACTCCTTGATTTGGTAAAGTTAGCTGTTTACTATGCTATTATGTGCGACGAGACAGCGGGCATTTCAAAGAAGGAGCAGTTTTCATTTTGCATCCGTTTTGCCAGAAATCCTTTGGAAGCCGAAGAAATTTTCCTTAGTTTCTATGAAGTGGAATGTACAACCTCCGCCACGCTTTATTCCGTCATCAAGGATATACTTATCCGGTTTGAATTGCCGCTGTCCAACTGTAGAGGGCAGTGTTATGAGGGAGCAAGGAATATGGCTGATGGCAAAAATGGAGTGCAAGGTAAGATTTTTGGTGATGAAAGGAGAGCTTTGTTTGTCCACTGCTTGGCTCATTCTTTGAACTGGGCGGCGCAAGACACCATAAAGACGATTCCTATTTGCCGAGATACCTTAAACATAGTGAAGGATCTGGTAAACTTCGCCAGGGATTCACCAAAACGGCTCGCAATGTTCCAGTCTATTAAATCAGACGATTCCACCAAACTTCGACCTTTGTGCCCAACAAGATGGACAGTCAAATTCGTGACCATGTCATCTGTTTTATCAAACTATTCCGCTTTGGTTGAATTTTTCACGACTTTGGCTGAACGTGATGCTTCTGATGCTGGTGCAAGCTGCTGGGTTTTTGAGAATGATGGAGAAATTCGACTTTTACTTTACCTTGATGGTACTAGCACAGAGAACAGACGTTCATCTTCGGTCTGCTACTTGTGTAAAACTTTAACCCGACATTTCAAATGTATGTCGTTATGCTCCTGGTAGGCGGCGCTACAGTTGTGCGCTAAGTGTCATGGAAATGTTTATCTATAAAAACCTAGCACATAACCTGAAAATTTGTGTTTGTTTTTCTCTGCTCTTGTCTTTTATTCCTTGCCCATATTATTTTTTTTTTATATTGTGTTTGAAGTGAAGGGGTGTGGGCATTTTTTTTTTTGGTACTAGTAAAATTATTCGGGTACAGTGACACGGTGAACACGGCGCTCCAAAAAAAATCGTTGCGTCTGGAGGAAGCATACCGAATGATCGAAACGTTGAAGGCAAGTTTGAGTTTCTGTAAAAAGGAGTTTTCCGAGGTTTGGGAATCAGGCAAACCGGCCGAGGAAGGATCTCCGAAGTTGCCGCGGAAAAGGAGGGTGCCAAAACGATTCGATCCAGACGAACAATCACAGAGAAGAGAATCAATCGCAGGGTCAGTTGAAGAGATTCATGAATCCAAGTATCAGGAAATTATCGACAAGATTCTGGAATCACTTGACGCTTGATTTAAAACTGAATCGTTTGAGTTCCTGTTGGAAATTGGAAAGTTTTTGCTGGGAGACGACGCAAACAAAGCAAAAATTCTGAGTTTTTATGAAGGCGATGTCGATCCGGAACGCTTGCTGCTGCATCGGGAAATGTTTTTGCAAACTTTGAAGGGAGCTGACAAGTGTGTTGACAGTATCTCAGATATTGTTGACTACTTCAAGAAAGAACCGCATTTGATTGAACTTCTCCCAAAAAAAAAAAATTTAAAAATTTAAAATTTCTGAATATATTAGTGACAATTCCGACATCTTCAGCAACACCTGAGCGGTCATTTTCGGGACTTCGAATACTGAAGACATACTTGCGCTCCACCATGGGACAACAGCGGCTGAATTCTGTGGCCATATTGCACCTCCACAAGGACACGGTGAAAGATCTGGACATGGATGAAGTTTTGAATGAGTTTATTTCTCGAAACATCCAGAGAAAAACATACTTTTTATAAGTAACAAGTGGAGTGTTTGAAGCCTGAACGTTTTGTAGAAAGAAATCGTAATAATACAATGTAAATGTACTACTGAAATGTACTAATAATACAATGTAAATATACTACTGAAAAATGTTTGTTTTCGTTTTCTACGCATTGGAATAGGATTTAAAGATTGTTGTCCTTAAAAATACTGATATTTTTAACTAGAAAATAAGAAGAATGATTAGTATTTCGTTTTATTCCAACTACCTTTATTGCTTATTGGAATACGCGGATTTCGTCTACAATGTGCAGACTTATGCAGTGTCGTGTATTAATACTCATTCTTCTTATTTTCTAGTTACAGGTATTCCACTAAACAGCTCACACTCTCCATAATTCACTGATATTTTTATTTTTGCATTATTTTGAAGAAAAATGTTGACCACCCCCCCCTCCAATAATTTTCTGAAGTTGGCGCTTCTGCTCATGAACTAACTTTTAATCACTAGGAATACTAATTTCAAACTCAAACACGAAAGACCGCGAATCACGATGAAAGTAAAACTGAACAACCCCGTTGGTGTTGTCGGTGTTATTTATGGTGTATTAATGATGATGTAGCAGTGTTTTGTTCGTTCGATGCGTACACACGATGAATAGTGTCCTTTATTGCTCACTGTGCAACAACAGTGTCGTCCTAGTCAAGGTGTAATTATGTATACACACGATCTGTTTATTTGATTCATGATCAAACATTCTGAGCATCAACCAACTATGCAAAACTCCCCTGCTAGATGCTTCTGAAATTCAACATTGAGTCATCCCTCGTCTTAACAAACTGCTCAAGAGCTCCTTCAGGCCGATTTCGCCAGCAACAATTGATACCATTTAAACGAACACACACAAACTCTAATCAAGTAATCAAAAAGGCATTACCCAATCAGAGCTCATAAATCAACTGCGTGGTTTCTGCATTCGAATCATGCCCAACCGCTCTTTAAATCTCTCTCTATCCGCATCGCATAATGACCGAGTAATCGAAACCTTACCAACCGAATATAACTACCTACATGCATGTAGACATATATGCCATAAAGTCTCGTATTTAACCAACTGATCCATCCACCGTTTGTTGAATTGGACATTCCGCTCCACTCCGCAAACACAATGGGGGAAGCCTTCGAAGTGTCCGCCGCACCGCTTTCCGCAACCGACGGCAGTGCCCAGCGGCAAATTTCTTGTCCAATCTCATCAGAAAATAAGAATTTGCTAACTTTATCTTTCCATAGGCGAAGGTCTTTCAGCTTCCGGGCGCAACAGAACCTCCAAGTTTAATCACCAAGTTGCGTCCGAATTGACCAAGTCCATTAAATCAGTTAAACTAAACAACATGTGTGACGTCCTCGTAAATCTGTTCACGGTTTCATCACCCAGCTCTAGTCCAAAGACTCTAGATATTAGAGATGCACAATGATGGGCCGAACATGCGTGTGCGGCTTTTGTGCCGGTTGACCTCCTTCTTTCTGTTCGAAAAGTCTCTTCAACGACTGCTTTGTCTGCCTGCTTCTTTCAATTCAAATCCCTCGTGCTTGTGGTGGTGGTGGCTGCGGTATGTTGACAAACCTCGCCCCCATCGACGGACGACTATCGAGTCGATTAGTGTGTAGTCCGGCTCGGGTGGACCGATTTGTTTACTAAACAAATTACCCCGCTGTGTGGTGCTTCTTTGCTACCGCGCGCGCTTGTTTCGGACGGTGTTTTTTATGAACCAATCGGATTACTTCGATGTGGAAAGGTTTGTGAAGATCTGAAGATGTCTCAAAATGGTAATCGCATGGGACTGGCATAAATCGCATCTTCTGCATCCTTGAAGGCGCACTTGTCGTCAAAGCTCTGAAAAATTATTTATCCAGTTTTAAATGTCGAAATGCACCAACCCTTGGACTTAGCCTGTCGAACAGACAAAGCCAATAGAAAAATGTCCACTGCGAGTTATCCATGCTTATATGTTAGCTAGAGAAAATAATGTTATTTTAATTTAAAACTGAAAAAACGACTACCAAATTTTACTTATTATTAAACTGTATTTATTGTTATATTTTTTACTGAGGGGTTTCGAATTTTAGAACATTTTGTGTACATTTGGTCGCATGCAAATATAAGAAATTGTTATTATTATAGATTAAGTCCTCATACTTACATACTTCCTTTTTTTGTTTCAATGTAAGAGTTATTCTTTCATAGCATTTTTTTAAAAAAATAGTGATCAAATTGTTTATAAAATAGAAACTTTTATGAAAATATCTCAACGAAGTGATGCATGCCAATACAAAGCATGGTTTAAAACTATACAAACAATGTCGATTGGTTAGATTTGTTGGAAATGTTTTGTTTTGTTTCAAATTTCCAACTTAAAGGGCCACCCTGATCCAAAATGAGGGAATCACCCTAATGAAATATCACATATTATATGTTAACAGTGTCCTACGATGGTATAGAAGATGTTGAAATAAATTTGTCCTCAATATCCCATTCAAGTTCTCAATATTTGGAATTTTTTAAATTTTGGAATTTGACCACCCCGATGAATTAGCACTTAAATATTATCAATCACCTACGATGGCATAGGAGATGTTTAAATACTATTGTCTTCACTAGTCCATAACACCAGATCTCGACTAATGCATTTCTAAGACATTTGGCATAAAAAAAAAACAAAACTCGATTTCGGAAATTTCCTTTACGGTCAGTTGGGAGATATTTCAAGTGTCAAAACAGTCAAACAATGACCGCTTTGAGGGTCCACTCAACGAAGTTCGATTGAGCTCAAATTTTGCATGGGGCTTTTTTCGAGGAGACAAACCTTTTGAGCACAACCCTTTTGTGAAACTCGACGACCGATTTTTTCCCATACATTCGATTGGCTAATGCACACAAATCATCGACAAATGTTACGTCTTAGGACTGGAGCCTTATCCAAGATTAGGCAGAATTTCTTAGGAATCGCCAGAATCAAGTCCAATATTTTCTAAAACTTTGCGGGATTCACTCTTTATCAAAGTCGGCCAGAATAATCTGCTAAATTTGCCAGAATTCTTTCTAAATTCGTCGGAATCCTCCGCAAGACTTGTAAAAATCCTATCCGAGATTCCCTCCATGGAATTCTCCGGAATTGAACTCCTTTCGAGCTCCGCCAAAATAATCACCGAGGTTCGCTAAAACCCGCCTTGTGAGTCACAAGGATTCGTTGAAATCCTCTCAAAGCATCAGTTGCACACAAAGAAATGAGACATAAAAATGGTCGCCAAAAATTTACTTCAAGTCGTATTTTCTTCAAACTTTCAGGGTTGTTCCACATTACTACAACATTATGGTTAGATTGGTTTATTGGACCGAATATATGACCGAATGCCCACAATTTGCCCTTGACCATACTGAAAAATGTTTGGGCAATAGTGGGGTCGACTGCTTTTGATACTTTTACCCACTGTTCCTTCAAAGTCAGCTCGTTCTCGAATAGTTTATGTGTTTTATATGAAGTTTGGTCTTCATGATGGCCCAAAACTTCTCAATCGGACGAAGTGCCAGCGAATTCGGTGGGTTGAAGTCTTTTGGTCCTCGTTTTTTCGATAAATCAGATGGAAACCTCCGCCTTCTTCGCCACATCTTGGATCGGAAGGTTGCACAGATTGCGACTTGAACAGATTCAACACCTTCCTTGCCTTCGCCAGATTAGCTGTCTTCGATTTTCTGCCGCTGTTTGAGATGACCCAGTGGGTCTGGATCTCTTTGAATGGCTTCACCACCAAGGCACCGTCGAAAAATGGAATCTCAGGTGTTTTGCGATCCATCTGTGGGACATGACAGCCTACATATTTTTCTTTAGATTGTGATGAAATTTTGCCAATGTTAACGTTATACTCTTAGCTAGTTTCAATCACAATTTCATCAATTACACACATAAACACGAGCTAAAAGTTACAATCTAAGCATTGTCTCATTTGTTACCAGTACAGTCCTAAGGAACGAGACGCCACTGTGAGTAAAAGATCACACGCCCATTCTGGCTGTGTAGCCGCCTATTTACACAAATTCATAAAAGTAGCTCCTCCATACGTGTCTATGTTTTCAGCTCAAAATGAAAGGTAATGGATTTCCGTTGCTCTGGCTTCACACCATTTTGAGCCGCACATGTACTCTAGTTGCATCGTGGCATTTGCTTGGATTTGCCTTTTTTGCAACATTTAACGATCGTTGCAAAATAGCCAAATCTGGAATTGTTGAAATCACTCGAATTGAAATTTGCAAAGGTTATTATTCTGATTATCTACTATCATTAAAATTATAATCATAATCATAATCATTGTTCTAATTATAATTTTAATAATCCTACGAAAACATTTACAATAGTGATAATTATTGGAAAACTAAGAAATTCAAATTAACAACGTGGAGGTTTTAAGACTAGTAGTCAAAGGGAAGGACGTCAGCTCTATGTCTTTCATCTCCTTCAAAATTGGACTGAATGCAGATCTGAAGTAAAAGGCTCTCTCATCATCAACGTGGCCGAAAGGCATATATTCCCGGGAATTCAAGGATAGCAGATCAGCCGCAAATTTTTGGAAACATTCCCAAACTCCGACACTTGCATCACTTGGAAACCGTACGTCCCAATCTGTTCAGTCGGCGTCGGGAGATGGCGCCATGGAGGAGGAATAACTAAACTGCGACGCGCAGTAAACAGTACCATGGAGACCTCTTCTCAGTTCGACACAGTCTCGCCTTTAGCTGTTGTCGTTGATCGTATTCGTCGCGGTCCTGATATCGCTTCTGATGAAGAGGTTCTCCAAGCTGCGCATTCAGGCAAGTATCCGCAACGTACTCTTCCGGAGGAATCTTCCGATTCCAGCCTTCTTTATCTTGCTGATGCTTCCACTAGACTGCCGTTATCAAAGCCTGCCAGTCCTACACATGTCATCTTACCCATGCTCGTCATCAACAAACATCGACCGTCACTACAACCGGTCTGGGACGCCCGTCACAAAGCATTATGGAAGCCCTGGAGCCTACTAGCTCAGCTGTGCCCACTGCCGGTCTCAACGATGTTCTAATTGCTAATTCCAGCCGTCAAAGTCGTCCCGGCCATGGGTCTAGGGATGGGGACAGGGCTCTCCAAGCTGCCATCTATGGCAAGTATCCTTCATCTAATGACGTTGCTCGGGCTGATGCTGCCTGTCGAATCCTCTGCTCCCTCATTGACAGCCCTTCTGTACTACCAGAACGTAGGTGGTATCAACAGTTCGCTCGCCGAGTACCAGTTGGCATGCAGTGGCGCATGCTACGATGTTTACGCCTTCACGAAAACCTGGCTTAATATAAACAGATTATCGAAGCAACTGTTCGACGATACGTATTATGTCTACCGGCTAGACCGATCGTCGCTCAATAGCAACAAGAAATCTGGTGGTGGAGTTCTTCTTGCCGTGCGCTCAAAATTCAAATCTCGACTTCTGAAGCCTCCAGAAGACTCAACGGTTGAACATCTTTGGGTGGCGATATCCACTAAAACCGGGACTCTGTTTATCTGTGTGGTCTACATACCCCCCCTTCGTGTTAGCGACAGCAGCCTTATCGAAAAGCACGCTCTTTCCTTGGATTGGATTGTGTCACAAATGGGACCCAGCGACAACATCGTCATCGTGGGAGATTTTAACATCAGCACGATTTCATGGCATATCGATACTAACGGCTTCCGCTATCCAGATAATTCCTGTTCGTCATTCAGACCGGCTTCTCTCTCCTTGCTTGATGTTTATTCTACCGCTAGACTTCGGCAAGTGAATGGCATTCCGTTCTTCAAGCTCCGACACCGCTTGTCAAAAGCTGCAGAAATCATTCCCCTCTGCTACTGATACTGGAGTTTAGTCCTAAGTACAGCTTCCATGACAACATAGAAAACGTTAATTATGACTTCACCCATGCTAAATTCGTAGAAATGAATAACTTTATCGCCGGCGTGAATTGGAACACGACCCTTGCAAACAGGGATGCGAATTCTGCTGCTTCGGCTTTGTGTGGAATTTGGCTGTACGCGGTTGATCAATTCGTGCCTAAGAAATTCCGACCTCAAACATTTGAAACGAGTAACAAGGGCTGCTCTAAGGAAACACAGCAAATATCGTACCCATTCTACGAGGACAAACTACGCACGCGCCAACGACGATTACAAACACCTCAATAATAGCTTGTACAACTCTCATCAGTCTCTACTGCAGAGTCGTCTCAAAACGAAACCGAAAAGCTTTTGGCGGTTCGTAAATCAACAACGGAAGGAAACCAATTTACGCTCCACCACTATGACTGACGGCACTCATGAAGCTGACTGTGTCGCGGATATCGCCAACTTGTTCCGTAATCAGTTCAGTAGTGTCTTCTGTGACGGAATTCTGGATATCGAGGGCATCGAAGCTGCTACTAGCAATGTTCCCCGCTTGTCTGTATTTGCCTCTGCACTCACTATCCATAGTGATATGGTGATTTAAGCCGGGAAGAAGAAGAAAAACTCAACTGGATGCGGCCCTGATGGTATTCCTTCAATAGTCCTGAAGCGTTGTCTTAACACACTCGCTGCGCCCCTGGCTACGGTCTTCAATTTGTCATTAGCTTCCGGTGTGTTTCCTGAATGCTGGAAAGAGTCGTTTGTTTTCCCAATACACAAAGAGGGATGCAAACGATCCGTCGCCTACTATCGTGGGATTGCTGCTGTATCCAAGCTATTCGAACTAATTGTTCTCAAAAGGCTGGCCCATGACTATTCACAGACTATTTTTCCTGACCAACACGGGTTTATGCCCAAGCACTCGACGGCGACCAACCTTAACGTATTTACATCGTTCGTCATCCGTGAAATGGAACGCGGTCATCAAGTAGACGCCATATACACAGATCTCTCTGTGGCCTTCGATAAAATGAACCATCAGATTGCAATTTCCAAATACGACAAAATGGGGGTTCACGATCAATTGTTGAACTGGCTCCGCTCATACCTGACTGTTAGAACTATGTCTGTGAAGATTTCAGATTATGCCTCGTCCAGCTTTTCAGTAAAATCCGGCGTTCCGCAAGGCAGCCACCTTGGTCCATTCCGTTTCCTGTTATATATGAACGACGTGAACTTGGTCCTCAGATGCCTGAAATTATCCTACGTGGATGACCTAAAGTTTTACTACGTCATAAAATGTCCAGAAGACGCCAATTTTCTTCGGCGGGAACTACAAGTGGTCGACGACTGGTGCCAGATCAACAGAATGTCCTTAAATGTATCCAAATGCTCGGCTATCTCCTTTGGCCGAAAACGTGCGATGTATCTCCACAACTACATCCTTCGGGGAATACGCTTGAAACGTGAAACAAGATTCAAGGATCTGGGAGTATCTCTCGACTCCAAACTGTCATTCGAGAACCACACTGCCTATATTGTTTCTAAGGCCTCATCGCAGTTAGGATTCATGTTCCGCTTTGCAAAAAAAAACTTCAAAGACGTTTATTGTCTGAAGGCACTATACTGCTCTTTGGGTCGTCCTTTTTTGGAGTTCTGTGCTGTCGTTCAGTTCCCTTTCTACCAAAATACTGTCCAGAGGATCGAAGCAGTTCAGCGAAGGTTTATACGCTTTGTTCTGCGACATCTTCGTTGGCAATACCCTCCCAGATTGCCAAGTTATGAAAGTCGGTGTAAGCTCATCAGCCTGGAATTGTTGGAAGGGAGGCGTATGGTGGCCAAAGCGTGTTTCGTTAGTGACCTCCTTCAGGGAAACATCGACTGTTCCACTTTACTTGGTCATCAACACTCGACGACGAAACCTACGTTTACAATCTTTCTATATAAACCGGTACTCAAGAACCAACTACGGCAAACGCGAACCAGTACTAAGCATGTGTCGCGTTATTAAAACCATGTCTTAGCAATGAAATTTTATAAGATTGCAGAATCAGACGACCCAGATCTAAGTATGAACATAAAACGACAATTACCACACGATTGGAATGACATGGTTGTGAAACGCAACCTAAGACCGCCCCCATCGCCCTAGAACCGTCTGCCATGTTCGCCCACAAACGCGTATTTGTGTTTGGGTGGGGGGAGGGGGGCTTAGGATTGGCGCTAGAATCATAAAGGCTAGGACCAGAGTTAGTGCTCATGTCCCAACCGACAGACAAGCTCTCACGCAATAAAAGCCTGGATAGAAATAGAGAACGCCTGTGTTTCAGCCAAGGAAAGCGGACAACAAAGGAGTGCATTAACTTTCTTAGCTTCGTCACTCCCAACGACCCAAATACATATAAATACACATATGCTTTTTCGTCAAGACAGGCCTCCCCACAATCTCATCCTATTTCCAACTCCAGATGTCTATGAAGGTAGCATGAGTTCTCAGCATCTTCTTAAGTAGACATCTAATCAACACTTCCCTCCCATTCCTTGCTGATCATAAGGACCTGGCCAGGTGTTGTACAAAGAGATCGATGGTTGAAGAGCCTGTCATATCCAAGGCAGCTCTTCTGGCGCTTATATCGTCTCTACAACAGCCAACCCAGGATTGTGTATGGTCGGAAAATGCTATGCTATGCTATGCTATGCTATAAACTTGTATATTAAAGTAACACAATGTTGTTGCAGCAATTCAAGAAATTTGACAAGTTCTCTTTCACCACCCGTTCTTATATTTTAAGACATTCTTCTCTTTACAGAGAGCGAGTAATGGCGCTATAACCATAAGCCACAGAGAGCTAGGACTATAGTTAATGCTTAAATCTCAACCGTTCGAAGAGAAATGGAGCATCACTTAACCTTCTTAGACTACCCGATCAGAAGGGCATAACATAAAAATATCAAGATTATAACAACCCTTGTTACGACTAACTGATTATGTTAAATTCTTTTTCATCTGGATAATTGTATAGCAGACTTATAACAAATTAAGATATAATACCCTGGGAGGTACAATCTGCGTGAAGAAATAGATCAATTTAAACAATAGTTGATTTAATTTTGCAACATCGTAACACAACTGTTACAAAGTTTGTTTTGTTTATGTTATGTCTATATCATAGTTTGCTATTATTTTGTTACCTCTTGGGGGTTTTTTGTTACAATTTCTGTTATTTTAATTATATCGGTGATATATATTTTAAAAACTTTTGTTAAAAAAAAAGGAAAATAAAAAAAAAAAATTTAATTATTTTTTTTTGTTTCTTTTTGGGCGGGATACCCTTCAGCCCAGAATAATGATGGAAAAATATATTCCTAACATGGTTAAACGCGGTCCACTGTCGGCATAGAAAACACAAAAACAATGAAGCGTCGTCAGCGGCGATGACAACGACGAAGCCGGTGTTGGTAGCGACAAATTGAGGTCAATTTTGTTGACACTACACTAAACTCCGCCGTACGTACCTATATTGAACCATTCGGTTTATGCTTCTAACGAGTAAATTGCGTTTGAAAAAATCTTCCGGAAAATGCTTCTCGCCGGAAATAGAACACATGGAACTACAATCAATCAGCGCGTGTTGCTTTGCTCGATATAAATGTACAACATGTTTCGGAATCCCAGAATGGCCCAGAAGAGGTTTCTTGTTTAAATAAACCTAACCAAACGCTCGTCTGTCAAATGTGGGTTAATAATGAAACTGTGAGGTTAGGTTCGGTCCAAGTTTAAGAATGCATTTAGTTTGATTTCTGATCAACCCTATCCCGTTCCGCCACGCTACTATTGTCGAGTGTGCGATGAGGAAAAATCGATAAACACCATCACTTTACCCCATCATCGGTCGACTAAAACACTCCGAACTTCTCCATCAGGCCTAACGCACGTAATATTGTTCGTACGAATGCATGTAGGAGTACAGCATATCAACAATGACATCGTTGGATGAGCAGCGGCGCATATGAATTCGTTGTCAACTACGGGAACATGGATGATGACAGATTTGACGTGAGATTCTAATTGTTACCATTTGTCGGAACACACTTGTTACGGATTGATGACGACTAGTAGTGATACAAATGTAAATGTGAGTGTAGTTTGTTGGCGTGGATGCACTGTTTGTCTGGAGGTAATCAATATCCATAGTAGTATGAAGCTTGTTGTGCATTTCCCCCCCGAAAAACATTACTGAAGAGGAGGGATGGAGAAATTTGATATCAATGAATAGGTTCATCGGTAGGGTTTCTGTTCGGAAAAGTACTGCACAACTTCATGACTGGGAAAAGTTAAGTTATAACAAGTTTCTCGTGGTGCAGAATATGTCAGAGGTTTCCAAGCCTTCGGTGTTTTGAGAATCTGTAGGAATGATTTTTTTTTCGGAATAAAGCCTGTCTACGTTAAATTTTGGACACTAAGCTAATGTCAGCAAATAAAAATCTAGACATAATTCAACAAAACAGATTGATATTTCAGTATAATAGAGTTATATGTACAGTAAAAACAGTTGATTGAGATGTTAATACCTCTTTCTATAAAATTATGGAACTTTCTGTGGTACTCCCGCCATCCGATTATGTACAGTATCCTCAGATACGATAGTGGGGGCCGCCCTCCATCTTTTCTTGATATCGTCGATCCCATTTGCTTTCTTCTTAGTTTCATAGAGTTTCCGCTTAATCAGAGCCCAGTATTTTTCTATCAGGTGAAGTTCTGCACGGTTAGGCGTAACGATTTGAAACTAAATAGTTACACTCAAATATAATTTACGTTAAACTTGAGTTATTCACCCAAAATAAAATAGCAAGATTGTATTCCGATTTCGCATGATTTTGTCTCATTTTTCGCTATGAATCGTCACTTGGAGACAAGATGCAACATTGGCTGTGGGCAAAAATGCAACTCATCAATTTGATACGAAAAATTGAATGTGTACGTTAGGTTGTGCAGTGTATTGTCCTGAATATGTTTTTAACCAATCTGAGTGCAACTCGTCGCTCGCACACGCTTGCATGGCTTCTTTTATTTCATAACACGCTTTGTGGATAAACATGGCCCCAATTTGTTTACGCATCATGTGATTTTCTCAAGATATGATTGCAAAAAATACGATTTTGGGTTGCGCATTTTATGTCACCATTTCAACTTTTGGTTGTAGCATTGCTTTTTCTTCATTTCATGCATGCTGGTATAGCAAAATTCTTCGAAGCAGCATTGGATATTTCGGCTTGTATTGTTGTTGAAGCGTCATTAGAGTAAGGGCCGTTATGCCAAGTGGATGTAAGACGATTTTCTTATTTTCTTCTACTACTTAAGATTTGCACTCTGCTCATACTTCGAAGAATGAAAAATCTACAACGAAAAATGCTCAACAAGACAGGATAGGCAGAAGATTCTTTGTAGTAGCTATTGTTATTTTAATTTTACAGCTCGAAACAAGAATGAATATATTTTCCAATTAATAGTGGACCCGATAGCCACCGACTTAAGTCAGATCGATGTTTTATCTATGTCGACCTGTCAATTACATTTATTCATATATGAGTGACTCCACTTTTGACGAAAGTGAGTCAAAAAAGATTCAAAAATGAGTTAAATTGTCCCGCCGTGTGGCCTGAAAAAAGAGTTCATTAAATACTAACTTCAAACTTCCACTTTTCAAAATTTGGCCGTTTGAACTGTTTTACCAATATGCTGATAAACCTAACTTTAACAAAATTGTATGAGAAAACATTTCAAGACTGCATGAGAATGACAAGGAAGCTTATAATTCGTTCGTTTATTCTCGTGACAGTGAGATGGCCTGTTTTTTCATCGTCACAAGATGGCCGTGAGATTTACCAGCTCTGTGTCAGTCAAAGCTTTTTTTTTTTTGCGGACGAGTACTAAATATAAATGTTATAATCCTGCATGCTAGATCCCGAGTAACACATCTTCATGCTTTTGTGTTGAGTAAGCTTCTCTAATACCAAATCTAGTCATATAAAAGTATTTTCAACCGTTATAAAACTTGTGTGTTGCTTGGGATACGCACAACGTAAACTGCTTGATCTCAAGCGAAATCCAAAGCGATTCCTGAACGTCAACAAACACAAACGCAAAGAAAATAGGCTTCCGGGCAACGTTTTTTATGGAAAGAAATCTATTGATTCCTTGGACGAAATGTGCAGGCTGTTTGCAACTCATGTTTCAGCCGCTTTTGAGAATAGACCTGTTCTTCAACAAAATCTTGCTTTACGCCATGTCCCGAGAATCAGTATCAATATCGTACCATTTACCGAACATGACATCATCACTGCGACAAAAAGGCTAAAACCATCTTCTTCTGCTTGTGCAGACAGTGTTCCGTCTATAGTCTTCAAAAGTGCATCAATTCACTTGCAAAACCTCTGAGAACAATAGTCAATTTTAGCATAGAGCAGTGTAAGTTTCCTGATACCTGTAAGGAGTTGTTTATATTTCCAGCATTCAAAAATGAAAACATAGGGAATTACCGGGGTGTAACCTCATTGTGTGCTGGGTCCAAGCTTTTTGAAATTCTGGTTGGAGGTTGCTTCAAAGTGTGAAGCATTACATTTCGCCTGATCAACACGGATTTCCCGGAAGATGAACCTCGACAAATGATTGAATTCACTACACGCTGCTTACATATGGAGAATGGTGGTCAAGTGTACACCGACCTCGAGTTAACCACCAAGCATTGCTAGATAAATTGGAACATCGACTAATTTCGTGATATGGCTGGAATCATACTTGGTCGATCGGCATCTGAAGGTAAAGCTGGAATCATCTGTTTCTGTTCCTTTTCAAAACTGCTCAGGCGTTCCACAAGGGAGTAAGTTTGGCCCTTTGCTTTTTGCGATAGTCTTGAACGATGTCTGCTTTATTCTTCCGGCTGGTTGCGGACTGATATACGCTGACGATCTGAAGATCTACTTAGTTACTTACTTACTTACTTACTTATTTACTTACTTACTTACTTACTTACTTACTTACTTACTTACTTACATACTTATGCTGGTCCAACGTTCTATCAGGACCGCACCTGCATCACGATATTTCTCCATAAAACTCGGTTGAGGGCTGCTTGTCTCCAGTTCCTCAAATATCCCACAATTCCAAGGCCTTGCTCCACTTGGTTTAACCACCAAGCTCGCTGTGCTCCTCTGCGTCTTGTACTGGCCGGATTCGAGGCAAACACCAGTTTTGCGTGGTTGTTGTCCGACATTCTTACAACATGTCCCGCCCATTGTACCCTTCCAGCTTTAGCGATTTTCTGGATACTGTGTTTACCATAGAGCTGCGTCAGCTCTACTTAGTAGAGAGGTCAATTGAAGACTCTAGAGAACTCCAGTGGCTTGTAGATATGTTTGAAGACTGGTGCAACCGCAATGTTCTGAGCATTAGCGTAACTAAGTGTTTCATCATCTGCTTTAGCAGAGAAAAAGAGCCAATTATTTAGAATTACCATATGAAGAATGAACCACTGCAGAGAATGTCCGCAGTAAAGGATTTTGGTGTTCTTCTCGATTCAAAGCATATTTTGATGAGAACTATTCGAGCATTGTTTCAAGAGCGAATCGCAATCTTGGATTGACATTTAAGTACACTAAGGGATTTAAAGAGCCCTACTGTCTTGGACCACTATATTATTCATTGGTGCGATCAATATTGGAATCCACAGCAGTCGTCTAGAGTCCTACCGCTTACATTTGGATACAAAGGATTGAAGCAGTTCAAAGGATATTCATTAGATTTGTCTTGAAGGATTTACCATGAAATAACCCAATTGAGCTTCCCCGTATCTTCATCGTTGTCGGCTGCTGGGCAAGGGCAGTCTTGAAAGAAGTTATGCGAGTTATGTTTTTAGCCAAGCTGCTCAAACGAGAAATTGATGTGCCGATCATTCTAAAACGAAACTTTTTACGACTAGATCCCATCCGTATGGTCAAAATGAGCCAATTTGAGTCATGGCCCTTATTATTAATGAAAACTATCATTTGTTTGATTTTAGTACTTCGACTACTGTCTTTGAGAATAGACTTGCTTCTGACGGTGTGGTTCAATAGTTATGTAAATAATTATACCTAAGACTTTTGACGTAGGACTACGTGGTTGTTTTCTATCCTGGGGTACAATTTAAAAAAAAAACCAATGCGATTGTCACGAAAAGCGGTCAGGTTTTGAGCGTTAATATCTCGGTCGTTTCTCCAAACATTTTCAAAACGTTTCGATCGATTGGAAATATTTCTACGTGTCGATCTCAATATTAAACCATGTGAAACCATGTGAAATATCGCAAATATAAAGCGATGTCTTATAATTTCATTTACTAAATCCAAGTATTTTCCTATCACAGACTTCAAATGTAAGTAAGGGAGATCTCATATGCAGCAGAGAACGATATAAAAGAGGTACACCTTCGCAAAATGTTTAATTCGCTCGGCAGCCTTGGAGCTGTTCAGAGCGGCAATGAGCCAGTATTGAATTGGCGGCTGGCGGTGACAAGTACCCTGGAGGTCAGGCAACCGTTGCTAGGCAGCAATTGGTTATGCAGTCGATCACCAAGCCTGTGGTGAATTTGTAGCCAGCCGGTTGGCGCAACCACGAGCGAAATAAGTGTGATCTAGTTGGCAGCCATCTTTCGGTAAGGCGGTTGGGTGGTATGTACTGGCATTAACTAGCAATATTAGCATGACCAGTTAATAGAAATTAGCAGACAGCTGATTTCAATTATCTGCTAATAACTGTTTCAAATATCACGCTAGTATTGCTGGCTAATGAATTGTCGCAAAATATTAGCAAAGATGTGAATGGGCTACACGACAGGTCCAAAGAAGGTCGATCAAACATGGATTATTAAATCTATCCTTTTTAGGACGACCAATCTTATTTTCCAAGCTAAAGAGTTTTTTGGATTGTAATATATCTAACATACCGTTCCAAATTCTTGTCAATTAAAAGCCAGCGGTGAATAAAAAAAATTCAGCTTTCCCTTTGCCGCATACCTTAAACCTCTTGTACAATTTCTAACACTGCTCGAAAATTTGAACGGTCTCTATATTATTCCGAAGTGCAAATATAAAGCAAGCTTATGCCAAGAGCAGCATGCCAACTAGAAATTTTACTAATCGCAACCGTCACGAAATATTGACAAATGATTATAACATTCATTACACATTACTACGTAAAGCTCGATTCAAAGTAAATTTGGACGCGTTCAAGTGATCATAACTCAAGAATAAAACAACATACACAGTTGATGAAAACGTCAAACAAAAGGGTATTTATTCAGCTTTCAATACGATATATAACAAATTATTACATTTCACCGTTTCGAACGAACTGTCGCACTTTAATTGTGATCGATGCCATCATGATCTGCACAGTCGCTTGTGACGCTGTACCGGCGAACTTATTCCACTTTAAACGCATTTGTTGTGCATTTGTCACTTCTTTACCGCGTCCTTGAAGTTTTCGCTTGACAATTGCCCAATATTTTTCGATCGGTCTGAACTCAGGGCAATTCGGAGGATTAATCTCTTTGACGACGCAATTAACATTGTTTGCAGCATACCATTCTAGTACCTCCTTAAAGTATTGGCAGCTGGCTAGGTCCGGCCAAAACATAACGTTGGCCTTGTGTTGTCGAATGAAAGGTAAAATCCGGTTTTTCAGACACTCTTGACGTCATTGTGTGAGTTGTGATGAAAACCTTGGTTTTAAGGCCACAACTGCAGATTCCTTGCCAAATCATTAGTTTCCGAGCAAACTTATCAGCAAATACAAATTTATACCTGGAAGGGACATCCCCACGACCAGTTGCCAGGTAAAATTTTTGTCCGGGGATTTGCTTATAATCCATTTTTACAAATGTTTCGTCATCCATTACAATATAGCCTTCAAATTTCGTCAAAACTCGTTCGTGTAGTAATCGTGCTCGCTTTTTGGCCACAAAATTTTGTTTCAGGGAGCGATTCGGATGTTTACTGGCACAAAAAGACTCATATCCTTCTCTTGAAAGGATGTTACGCACGGTGGAAAAGTTGGAATCGTATTTCTTTGCCAAATCACGTATGGAGACACCTGGGTTGCCTTTTACGTACCTCAACACCTTTCTCCTCAGCTCTTTGTCCCTAGTGCCACTTTTATGATAGATGCGCTGTGCTCTATCTACACTCAGAGTATCCTTGTAACGTTTGATTACAAGACACACCGTTGACTTTGGGAATTTTAACACTTTTGCTATTTTTGAGGCAGACCACGAAGGATCCTCTAGATGTTTGTGCACAATTAATTTGCTTTTCTCAAGTTCCATGATCCGTAATTTCGAGCTGCGTCGATCAATCGAGAAAAACTTTGCACCAAATTCTTCGTCAATGAAACATCAACAAATGCCTGTCAAACGTTTTTTGTTCCAACCACCAGGGACGCGGTGGTGTATTGAACCGTGCGTCCAGATTGACTTTGAATCGAGCTTTAGTCCTACGTACAGGGCTGTTCCTTGTAGTTTTTTTTCATGTAGGCTTTAAAAACTCGATACAAGTAATTACAAATACAAACTTTATTTATTTTGGTATCATAAAAACTATCTTAATAACCACATGGAATGCATAATGCATTTGTATATTCGTTAGCTAGCTCCTCGCTGGGTATCAAAAATTCAAAATTCCTTCAACCACCCACCAAGACTTTCAGAAAACATTACATGCTCCGCATTACACTGTCCGAAAGCCACTGCAATTGAATGTTGTGGTGTGTTGTGTATCGTCTTGCACTGTGCTGTCGTCGCATTCAGATTGTGGAACGATGACGCTTGTGCAGCTAGCATACGGGAGGAAACATCATTTCCTTTTTCCATCATCATCATCTTTATCGTATGCAGAGTCGTCATAGAAGGATTATTATTTGTACAAACTTGACCTATTAACTGCCTTGAATCATCTAGTGGTGCTTCAGTTGCGGCGCAGTGATGCAGTTCCGACGAACGAAAGAACGGAACGGACCGACGATGTTGATTTGACTTGATTGATTGGAGGATCGTTATGTCAATCATTCTGCCTCGGTACCCGTTTGCCAGGTTCGATAAAAATTGTCGTCGGCAATGATGAATGTTCCTGTGAATAGCGCGTCCATTATGATTCTTCAAGTTTCAGTGGCAGGATTCTTGGAAATAAAATTAAAAGAATTGAATCTTGAGTATGATTTTACCATTTGTCCATTTGCCTTTTCCGATAATAATTGTGCTCAGTGCTCCAGCTTTCGTTCATCAACTGCAAGCAATTATTTTAAAACAAGCAAACTTTCCACCATTTTATGCCATAAAATCGATAGATTGTCCATCTAACTGGCTCAGCCAATCCATCAACTAAACTTTATGATATCACAATCCATCATCATCTTGCTCATCTGCGCTGAGGGAGCAGCATTTTTGCCTTTGCATAACGAGTGGAAAGCTCATCAATTTAGTAAATCGGAAAAAGTGAATCTGTATTATTTTCTGCGATCCGCTCCGGTGGTTCCGACGGTGAAGAGAAAAGAACAAATCACTCTCGTTTTCGAAAAAACAGCGCAGCTTTATTAGTCCCCATTAGACTGCGAAACCGTTTTGATTTTTGTATGAAGAGCCGAGATGCCTCACGACTTACTGTATGCGTATGAATAGTGGTATGATGTACGGAGTTACTTCGGTTGGTGGTATTGTTTATACGGGGGTAACAAATCGCAACACCATAAACTATAAATGCAAAAAAACACTCACTCTGAATGTGATGATTCGGTATTGTTGTTTTCATTATATAGACAAAACACGCTGCTGCTGCTGCTGCAACAAAGTGCTCCCCTAGACGAGATGAGTGGATGCTGAACAAGACAAATATGTTATTTGTTTATTGCATGTAATCGTATGCTGGAGGGCTGGGCTGGGGCAGTTGTATTTACGCTGGAGCCAACTGGAGCATGTGAAGTTTGCAATCGATGCAAAATCAATGCGTGCTGGCAAATTATATGGCCCGAAACCCATGACGAGGACGACCGATGATGATGGCGGCGCCCGCGGTGAACTACTAGCTGCTATGGGAGTGGCAGTGACACATTTTAGTACGAAACATGTAGTTAGTTTGATTACACCGATAATGGGAGGCGGCACTGCGGGGGTAATCTGCGGCCCTTTTTGACCGGAGGGAGAGCAAATACCTGCGTTTTTGCGTAATTGTTTCTGGAGGGTGGTAGCATACGGTGTCAAAGGCGAAAATTATGCTTTGCAGCATAATTCTTAGGGACGGAAATTGGCAGACTAATACCTCTGAGCAGTGAATGGAAATTTGCTGAGGAGAAAACTAATGGTTGAATTGTAGTTTGACCCAATCTTTCCCATATCAGGAAACGAAGTTGTTGAACTTACAAGATGGCTACCATCACACGCTTTACAAAAAATTCCTGGATCAGATTGGGAATCGAACCTACTGGAGGTTGATGTTGTTTCGGAGCTGCGCATTCGCCGATTGAGCTAAGGAGCATTTCCAGCCAGAATAGCAAACCGGTTGGACCCTACTCTCTCCGATCTGAATGAAATTTTGTCCATATGTTGGTTTCTACCCAAAATTACGTTTTCCATTAAAAAAATCCAAAATCATCCTGGACTAATTTTCTATAAGGGCGTATTTAAAATGTGGATTTTATGATTTAATTTTTTTTTTTGCAAACGACTTATTCATCAAAATGTTGTCATAGACAAAGTTGTAGGTAATGAAGTATTCTTAAGAAAAAAATACACTGAAACTAAAAAATTCGTAAATTCATGCTTAAAAAACATAAAACGTTTTTTTTTTTAATTTTTTTTTTTTTTTTTTTTTTTTTTTTTTTTTTTTTTTTTTTTTTTTTTTCTAGGTAGCATATTAACTTTTAATTGGACACCTTTCCTTATTTTCCTACTATATAGTTTGTAAATTTGAATTATATTACTGCTATTCAAAGAATGTCTATTATTTTGAATATTTTTATTATAACTGTGAGTTTTATTATGGGTCTGCAATTTACTGGAAAGCATCATCACACAGATTTTATGTTTGGTTTGGCTGTTTTTGCAGAGGAGCGAATATTTTTTATACATGTAGAACGAAAAAAGAAACAATACAAGAATCAGGAAGGTTACCTTGCCTCGTACGGGTCACAGTGGAAGCAAATCCGAGTCTCATGACGACGGTGGACAGTCAGACATACTCATTCTTTTAATAAAAAAAAGACGCATTTACAAACACCTGGAAAAAAATCAAGTTGATGCTTTTGGATATGTGTGTGTTTCGGGAAGAAGAAGCAGTATTTCATACAATGTTGGTGTTTTTCAATTTTCACTAAATTTATTACATTTCAGATCATTTGAATACATTAAATATTTTTGGATCATTTGAATACATTAAATATTTTTGGTTATTTTTATATCATTAAATATTTTTTATTCATCCGTGGAAACATAGCTAAATGTCATTTTTGTTTCATGATCCTGTTTGCGATTATCAGACATAAAGTTGTCTAGCATTCGTTATAGGATGTTCGTGTTGCTTAGCTAAACTTGCTCTAGCTGCCATTCTCTTAAGAGTACCTTCGATCGCATCACAAGGACTCTTGCCGTGTGAAGTTGCAAAAAAAATGTCATTCAATTTCATTATGATGCCTATCTTTAAATCTACAGATGCTAGCATTTTTTTTATTTTTATTTTGCGACGCTGCTCTGTCTGACATAAAAATAATCTTTTTAATTGTAATTTATGATATTTAAATATTCCAATAATTTTGAGATAAACAACTGAACTGCTACTGTGTCATGCTTTAAAGCATCAGAAACGATCACAAAACTTATGTGTTTTAGTGAACCTTTTTTTTTTGTAATATGGATGTATTGTACAATGAGCATTATTCCAATGATAACTTTGCACTTCATCTTGAAGAACAAATGTTTAATTTTCAGAAAAATCACAAATAACTATGACTGCACCATCTTCTAGTGTTTCCTTTTTTGTTTTAAAAAATTTACTTTGCTTATTTTTTATATAGTCATGTTATATTAATTTATCAATATTTTTCATAAAAAAGGAAGCAAACTCTTCCGATGGTAAAGTCTTTAATCCAATATTACACCTTTCAGTCGTAATCCACTGTTCAAATGACACTTCTTTAATTTCATTCTCTTCAAAATTTTCTAAAATTGCTGTTTCTAATGCTGTCTTAGGCTGTAGGCTGTCTTAGAATTGGATTTTTTTTTTTAGTAAAGGCAATATAATTGTCTAAAAGTTCGCCATACATCGCGAGATGGGCACTTTTAAGGAAAAAAAACGTTTTTCTAACAACAACTTTTTCATATCCTATTTTGTATCGCGCCACCTCGTCTTATTATTTGGTCCTTAAACCTCACAGAAGCCAATTAAATATAATTATAATGACAATTTGGTTTTTTTTTAATTGTCTTTGAATGTTTGAAAAATTAAGGCTTCCATTTGGAAAGGGCTTATTTTTAAATTATTAATTTTTTAAAACTTTAGTGATAATACAATTAAATCAGGTGGTTGATCCTGTTTATTTCCAAAACTTTGAAGTATATTACAAGAAGGACAATACATTGGAAAACAAAAGCTTCATCATAATATCTGAAGTATTGACCCATGACTCAATAGCAGTTCAGTTGTTTATACCAAAATTGCTAGATTTCATTAAACAAAATTTATTTTCATGTCAGATGGAGCAGCGGCCCAAGAACAAAAAGAACTTTGCCAGCTTGTGCAACTTCAAGTCCAAGTATGGATTGGAAGCAGAATGGCACTTCGTTGCAACGTCTCATGGGTCTATTTGATGCTATTGTTGGTACTCTCAAGCGAATGGCAAAGAGAGCAAGCCTTGCTCAAGATTATGGAAACACAATCGAAACTCCTCGAGAACTATATGACTGGGCAGTTGAACAGTCAAATAAAATTATAACAAAACTGAATGTCTGCTTCCTATCCGCTGAACAGTATGCAAAAATGTCAGAAGAACTTGAGGAGTTATATAACCACGTAAAGACAATACCAGGTACACAGGTCATTGCTTTGTACCTATTTCAGAAAATCAAATTTCAGCTAAAAGGTTTTCTGATTCAAAGGATAATCCAAAGAAATTTACTTTGTTTGTGAAAAATTTATAAATTAAATATATGAAGCTATTTTAATTACTAATACGTGAAAATGTATAAAATAAATAAAATAAAATCCTTATCAAGCACAAACCTATGAGCTTTCATTGACATAAACAGTATTTCGAAACTTCATATAACGTCATATTTGAATCGTCTATAAATGGATATGCATCAAGTCTTATCAAATTAGAATTTTCTAATTTGATAAGACTTGATGCATGTCCATTTAGAGAAGACTCAAATATGACGTCCGCTATTTTTTTAGATTTATCAGCCCCCTCTATCACAATTTTTCCCATACCTTTTACACGTACTGTAACAAATCTTGACCTTCATTCCGCCGCCTAGCACCCCCCCCCCCCCCCCAAAAAGATATACGAAGCCATATCTGAATCACCCCTAAAAATAGGAATAAAGACTGGACTCGGAAAAAATGAGACACACAAAAATGATCACCAACAATTCATTCTAAATCGGATACTTCTCAAATTTTCAGGGATTAAATAACTATATATAAGCTATGTTTTGGCATAATTTATTTATTGAATTTCCTCCCCCAAACTGAATGCTCGTACATTTCTCTTAACACTGTGATCATGAGATCTTGGGCGAGGCTTTGTCCATCTTCCTTACACAATTTCTCCCAGTTTTTCTTCAAAGCTTATTCGGTTTTGAATGTTTTTCCGCTTTTCTTCTTCATTTTCGCCCAAAACTTTTCGATCGGACGAAGTTCTGGTGTATTTGGCGGGTTCGCCTCCTTCGGGACCACATTAACGCCCTTCGCTTCGTACCAATCCATTACAGGCTTGGCGTAATGGCACGAAGCGAGATCCGGCCAGAACAGCGTGGGACCACGGTGAGAGCGGAGGAAGGGCAGCAAGCGCTTCTGCAAGCATTCCTCTCGATAAATCTGCCCGTTTATGGTGCCGGTTGTAACGAACGGCTTGCTGTACCGTCCGCACTCGCAGATCGCCTGCCACAACAGGTACTTCTTCGCGAATTTGTCCATCTTTCTGTTCCGGAACTTTTACGGAACCTCCATGCGGGACGTACCGACAAAAAACTCGAGGCCGGGGATTTGTTTGGTGTCCGCCATGATATATGTCTCGTCGTCCATGACGAGACAGCCTGGCTTGACCAGCCACTCACGGTACAGCTTCCGCGCACGTAATTTGGCCACCGTGTTTTGCTTGTCAGTCCGGTTTGGCGCCTTCCTGACCTTAAAAACACGTAGCCCAGCCCACTTCATGGTCTGCTGGACAAACCACTTCGACGAATTGACCTTTTTGGCCACGTCTCGGATGGAAAGGTTCACGTTATTCTTAAAGTACTGCCTTATCTTCCGCGGCTTTTCTGGGTATTCCGTTTTCGGTTTTCGGCTTCCAGCGCGCCGCTCGATTGTTTTCGTCTCCTGGAACATCTTCACAATGCGGGACACGGTGGAATGGTGGATTCCAAGCCTTTTGCCGATCCATCTGTGCGACTGATCAGGATTATCGATCACCGCGCCCAAGATTTGCTGGCGTAGCTCTTCTTGTTTCGAATGCATCTTGAAAACTACTTGACAGATCGCAATAAAATTTTGCACATAAACATAACACTCTAAACTAGTATAACTCAAAATTTCATTAATTTTTATCCACGCAATAAAAAGTTACACCCAAAACAAAGTGTCGCATTTTTTCCGAGTCCAATCTTTATCCGAACAAGCAGATGAATGACTTTTACTTAAACGTACACTTTTGGTTGTGTTTTACTGATGTTGAGGGAAATATAATGTTTATGACCCCTTTTCAAATGTTAGTGTAGATGATTATTGTTTTTTGCAAAGATGTTCAATACATTCAATTCTTTATGACCGCTAAATTTAATTGGATTCTATAGGTGTGTTGAAGACCATAACTAGACGAGTTTGCGTGATACACGGTAAAAATAGGACATGAAAAAGTTGTTGTTAGAAACACTTTTTCTCCTTTAAAGTGAACTTTTAGACAATTATATTGCCTTTATTAAGAAAAAATTTGGTCCAATTCTAAGATAGCCATTTTTTGCAAATTGACTTTAAATTTTGAAATATATTTTTTAGCGTGTAAGAATCGATTTTAAATTTTTTTTTTCTCAAAAGTTAAAACGATTTTTTATAAGTCACTCATACATCACTTTTTTGTAAGTTTTTTCCTTTTTGAGTTGTGTTGATTTAAAAAAAAATGATCAAAAAACTTAAGCCATTTTCAAGTGGCAGTCTAGATAAATTAAAAAAAAAAACAAAGTATGCAAAGTTGCTGGAAAAGACATACACGGTGTTCAATAAGTTCGAATACAAGTTTTCATCATTGCGTAGGTATGCGCCATGTACATATTCTGCATTGGTATTGGTGTCCTTTAGCTTCATTCATACGCTACCGAATGTGTGCGGTGTTGACATTCTGTTAGTTGTTGTTTGTTTGTTACGCGCGATGAAAGAGTATCGGGACTTCGTAATTAAGCGTTTTTTGAACGGTGAGCGACCCGGCGATATATTCCGGCTGCTGAAATCGCATGGGGTCAAGCGGAACTTTGTCTACACGACCATCAGGCGATACCGGGAGACGTCCTCGACCAATGACCGTGCGAGATCCGGTCGGCCGCGTTCAGCGAGGACGCCACGGGTCATCAAGATCGTGAGGGAGCGAATTCGGCGCAAAAAGAACCGCTCAATCCGGAAAACGGCTGCAGATCTCAACGTTTCCATTGGAACCGCTCACACCATACTCACCAAGGACCTTGGTTTCAGGCCTTACAAAAAACGTAAGGTCCATGGCGTTTCGGAGGCTACCAGCAAAAAGCGGTTGGATCGAGCTAAGAGGATCCTCTCTCGGCACGCTGGTCAGGAGTTTGTTTTTTCGGACGAGAAACTGTTCGTGCTGCAGCAGCCGCACAATGTGCAAAATGACCGGGTGTGGGCGCCATCGAGGGACAGCATTCCTGAATCCAATATAAACATCCCTCGGTTCCAAAGTGCCGCGTCGGTGATGGTTTGGGGGGCAGTATGCAAACGTGGTAAGCTACCCTTGGTGTTTATTGAAAAAAACGTCAAAATCAACGCGGCGTACTACAAAACTGAGGTTTTGGAAAAGGTTGTTGCCCCCAGTCTCCGAAGCCTCTACGGCGATGAGCACTACGTGTTCCAGCAGGACGGTGCACCAGCCCATACGGCAAATGTGGTTCAAGCCTGGTGTCGGGACAATTTAACCGACTTTCTGGACAAAACTTTGTGGCCTCCCAGCTCCCCGGACTTGAATCCTCTCGACTTTTTTGTTTGGTCCTATATGATGGCGAAGCTGAACGAATACAAGGTCAGCACTTTGGATCATTTCAAGACGGTAATTCTCAAAATCTGGGACGAAATGCCCATGCAGTCCGTGCGTGCCGCCTGCGACGCGTTCGAGAAACGTTTGAAGCTCGTTAAGGAGTACAAAGGGGGGGTCATTCCAAGAGAAATGTTGTAAACGTTCCTTGTAAACATAGCTTTCAATAACATAAATCCAAAAAATAAAAAAACATGTTTTCATTTTTTTAACAAATTTTGAAAGTGTATCCGAACTTATTGAACACCGTGTAGTCTACACACCTACAAAGTTTCATTGGATTCTGAGAAGGTGCTGCCAATCACGAAGACGAGTTGGCGTGAAATTCGTCATTTTTTTGACTACTATTTGAAAATTACTGAAAATATTGTTACACAAAAAATTCCTTTTTATAAAATTCGCAATAACTTCAGAACGGCTGGGTCTTCGAAAAAAGTGTTTATGTGCTTCTTTTTATTAAAAATGAATACGTAGATTCTATTTTTGGTAAAGTTATATTAGAAAATACGCGATTTCGCTAAATTCAAAAAATCCATAAAAATTTAATAACAAAAAATTAAAGAAGTGACCGTCTTAAACTCTTCACCAGATTTTAGGATATAGCTTCAAGTTTTTTCAAAAATTTTTTTTAGAAAATTCGAAGGAGGGGGGGGGGTTCTCCGAAAAAATCAATGTTTTATTTAGTTTTTTAGCATGAATTTACATTTTGTTAGTTTCAGTGTATTTTTTTCTTGAAGAACACTTAATGACCTACAACTTCTTTTCAGACGACATTTTGATCAGAATAATCGTTTACATGTTATGGTTTTTTGAAAAAATAAAATTTGTATTTTACATAAGCCCTTATAGAACATTAGTCCAGGAAATTTTAGGATTTTTTTATGAAATTTTTTATCTTGGGTAGAAACTTACATATGGACAAAATTTCATTAAAACCGGAAACTCTCGAGACAAAATCAATATTTTTTTAGCGTTTCTGGCTGGAAATGCTTAAAGCGATTTAGATCTAGAAGCACTAGATGCTCTCTAGTCGAAAAACTTACAGAATTGGTTCAACAATGACCATTTTAAACTGCTCGAATAATATGATCCACTCATAAGTGTCGATGGGTAAAACCTGGATGTTACGATGACCCAACCGATAATTGGCTACCCTAAATTCAGCCCCCTTCAGCGTATCATGCGATGAAACAAAGTCATTGCCCAACTCGAAACATTCTCAATTCAGATCGTTTAAAAATAGCTGAACAAGAAACGCCTCCTCCACACATGCAATCAATTCGGCCCGCGCACTGCCGAAATACCCTTCAACGATGCCCACTCGATAACTCGTTCGCGATTAAGAGGAGAGCTCTCTCGATCGAGCAGCAGTACCAGCAGCAAGGCAACACATCTTCTGAGACAACAAAAGCCTCACCGTCGAGCAGAGGCATATGCTAGATGATCGAAAAAGAAGCATTTTCTCGATCGCCCGCACGTTCGTACTCATCGGCAGATTTACAACCGGTATTAATTTTTAATTGCGTAAAATTAAAATATTTCACCATGTGGAGACGCGACGTGCGGCGGCGCTGCGCAAAAATTTGCACTGCAAATATACCGAGATAGAAAAACTCGACATGCTTTTTTGTTCGATTACATCCGATGGTCGAAAAGGCTAGGAGAGGGTGTGTGTGTGTGCCGGCGATCAGCTGCGATCATGTTTTACCGGACTCAAACTTCACTTTTTGCCTGGAAGGACGGATGGACGCGTGCTACACAATCATAACAATCAATCTGGGTGAGCACGGCGGGCGGGTGCACGATCAATGTTTACGTTCCAGGCAGGTTGTTGCTGCTGGTAGGGTATGCTAACTTTTCATTTCGATTATCGTGATCTTTTACTTGGCGCGAGCTCGCTCACTCGCACGCTAATCGACGGTTTCCCTTTCGATACAGATGCTCCAGATAAAAAAGTTGTCGGCTTGTAACTGCCTGTAAGGTACAAAATGCGGCGCTTTATGCGAATAATTATTATGAAAGGCATGTTTTCTTCTTCTTGCTTTGTTTGTTGAATAATGGAAGCGGATAGAGGAGATAGAATCTCCCGAGAGATTATCTGCCGTAGGGGATTGTTTGACGGTTTGAGATATGAATTCAATTGAAGCCTAAATTTACCATGTTGTGCAACAAATTCGGAGATTGTTGTTGGTTTGTCATTCAACGAATAAGGTATTTGAATTTGTCCAAATTTTATTGTTGATCCTATCAAAGCCGTTTTCTTCTTATCCGGAAGTGATGTAATGGCTGAAGAATCCCGGATTCGCCTTAAAGATGGTTGTTTTCGAACCATTTATAAAAGAAAAGTTTTGTGAATAGCACAATTTAAGCTCAAATTCTTGTATTACTGTTTAGAATCTGTCGAAATAACTCCAATACACTAAACAGAACTGAAAAAAATGAACTTTAAGTCTTCGGACGACAGCAGAATCAGTGGCGTCTTGTAAGTTTTCTAACATTCTGTGCACTATGCTGTTATCTTACTTTTCATCTATGTTTACTGAACAAACTCTTTCGAATATATGATGGAGTTATATTTGATGTAAAAAACTTTAATTACAGTTTATTTTAAACTCTAGAAAATCATTATTTTTAAACAGGAACACTACATGCAATAGGTGCAAAATTTATCTTCGAACATCTGGCGATTCATTTGTTGAATGCTATAAGTAGTGGGAAATTAAGATTCGGCTCATTCACACAGTTGCCGAATGTTAACTCTCTTTGGCGTCGCGCCGAAATAAATGTGTTCTACTTCTCTCGTTAGGAAAAAATGTGTCGATTCATACAAAAATTGTTTGATGTCCATACAAAATTCGTAACGATGATGGGAGGTGGGATTGCTTAAAATGAGCATTTTCTGCTTGACGTACTTAATGAACATTCCCTTAAACCAATTATATAAATTAATTGATGCTAAATTAACAAGACTTCCTGTAAAACATTAATTTTCTGAGCATTATACGAAACGTATTTGCATAGAGAATCCACGCCAAAAAAACATGAACATTACATGTGATGTAAAATGCTTGATAATCAAAAATACTTGACGGTTCCAATTTATGCTGCACCATGTACGAATACGGATTTCCAGAAAAAAACTGACTCGGTCAGTCGAAGCAATGTCTCAGAGGCAACCCTCGAGTCCTTTCGAGTATCGGAGAGGGCTACGACAAGGTGATGGATTGTCGTGTTTGCAACATTGCATTGGAAGGTGTGTTTCGAACAGTGTCGATAGCCACGAGTGGTATGATCTTATGGAAGTAGACGACTTGGCATCGTAGCACGCATCTTTGAGACGATGGTGGAAACGTTATCGACATCGTCATTGGACTTTAAGCTGAAAACATCAACGCGTTTAAAACAGAATACATGAGGAGAAGAGGCTCACGAGAAGACAATGTTAGCCTCCCACCTCGAGTTCAGAGCGACGGTAATGGAATAGAGGTAGTAGACGAATTTGTGTATCTGGGCTCATTGGTGACCGCCAATAATGATACCAGCAGAAAAATACAAAGGCGCATTATGGCTGGAAATTGTGCCTACTTTGGAATCCGAAGGATCAAAGAAAGTTAGCCGAACTACAAAGTTAACCATCTACAAGACATTAATTATACCGGTAGTCCTTTACGGCCACGAAACATGAACATTGCTTGTGAAGGTGTTGTAGATGTAAAACGAAAAATGTTGAATGAATCACGAATTGCATCAGTCGCTGGGTGAACTTCCTGTCGTTCACATTGCTAAAATCGGTCGACTACGGTGGGCTGGGCATTTCGTAAGAATGTCGGACGACAGCCCAGTTAAAATCATCCTCGATAACGATCCGACGAGCACTCTAAGAGGAGGCTTGCAACGAGCAAGCTGGATTGATCAAGTAAAAGGCGAGCTACGGACTGTTCGCAGATTGTGAGGTTGGCGAAGTGCAGCCATGGACCGAATAGAATAGAGACACTTTTCGTATACAGCAGAGGCCACTTCGGCCTTGATCTTATTCGTAAGTAAGTGAGTAGTCTAGTTTGGCTTGACGAAATAATATAAAATAAAAGTAGATATACAGGTAACATCAGGTAACATTCACATACCATCTGATTTTAGATCTTTATACAAAAGAAAAGTACCATGGGATTAGGGAGATGCGTTTCACAACGAAAAGATTCGCCATTAATCTCGTTTTCTATTCAAAAATTTGTCATGCTCTAACGTGGAAATTAAGGAATGTTTATTTGTTTGTTGACTAATCAAGCCTCTTAGTGCAATGGTTGACAATATTTACCATTGCTCAATGACGTCTTGTGGATTAAAGAATTGATTGTGCACATAGTCAGTGAAAACCCTAGCATCTCCAGCAGTACTAATTCAATATCAAATTGGGAAATCGAAACCATTTGGAGGGAGATCGTTGCTCTGGCCACAATTCTGAGCAAGTTTTGCTATGGATTATTATGCTCGGGTTTTGTTGTGAATCTTAATGGGTGTACAGAGTGAAAATGCATCATTTTAAAATGACTGTTACTTTTTACCCATTGAGTATTTTCTACTGAAATTTTGGCTGAAATTAGTTCAACATGTATTGCTACACGTATTGGTTACATTAGTAGCTGTGCAATCGTTGCGAAGAAAGAGTCCGAAAGAACAGCAGTGGGGCAAAAAAATTGCGCACGTACCCAGAAAATCCGGATCTCTCTAATAGAAAATCCAACTTTTATATCTGGATATTGACTTTTACAAGTGGCATATGCCTCTCGCAAATTATCTAAATTTTATCAACGTTGTAAATAAACCTCACCTTCAACATTTCTAAAAATAACATTATCATGCTTTCCCGAACATATGCGACTTATTTCATCGCTGGTATAGACATCTCGAGCACACGATAATTTTTCTATCCCTAGAAAAGCTACATAAAAGGTTTTGCGATCAAAATTTGGTCGACTTAAACTTGACGCATTTCCTTTCATCGTGCATTAAAAAAATTTGCACACCCCTCATTTTGAAGATGTGAGCGTGTAGCATCAAGCCTCTATTTTGATTTTGAGATTAGCACTTCAGATATCAAAATGTCGTCGAAGGAAGAGAATGCATCAAAATTTTGCACGTGATTGGCGAAAATCCAAACTACTCTCACGCCAAGTTGGCGAAATTATTGAATGTGGCTAAATCAACTGTTTCCAATATTAAAAGTGTTCGGTGAACGCTTGTCGACAGCCAGGAAAGCTGGATCGGGGGGAAATCGAAAGCCACAGCGACGACAAAAAGAGTTGCCCGCTGTTTCGAGCGGAATCCCAACCTCTCCGTCCGAGGTGTTTCAAAGAAGCTGGGAGTGGAGCCTTCAACCGTGAATAAAGTTAAAAAACGAGCTGGACTTTCGACTTACAAGAAAGTGAACAAAACACGTCGGCCAAAGCACGATCGCGAAAGTTGTACACGACGATGCTGACGAAGTTTGATTGCGTGGAACAGGACGATGAAACTTACGCCAAGACAGACTTTAAACAGCTTCCTGGACAGGAATTTTATACGGCAACCGGACGGGGAAAGGTGGCAGATATTTTCAAGCACAATAAACTGTCAATGTTCGCGAAGAAACATGTGGTGTGGCAGGCCAAATGTACCTGTGACTTGAAGAGCAACGTTTACATTGCGACCGGAACCGTCAACCAGGAAATTTATCTGAACAAGTGCCTATAAAAACGTCTACTGCCTTTCCTGAAGCGACACAATTGTTCCGTTCTATTTTGGCTGGATTTGGGATCTTGCCATTACGGAAAAAAAAGTGGTATGCTGCCAACAACGTTCAAGTGGTGCCTGAGGACAAGAACCCTCCCAACACGCCAGAGCTCCGGCCAATCGAACAATATTGGGCCATCGTCAAGCGGAACCTAAAAAGACTCAAAAAGCTGTTGTGAGCCAGAAACAGTTCAAGGCAAACTGGCGTTCTGCGGCGAATAAAGTGGAATAAAGGAGACTTTACAAAATCTTATGGCAGGTGTTAAACGATGAGTTCTCTTTCTGCTTTCGATTGGTACGGTTGAGTTTTGTTTCTTCGTGCGATAGCCTTCTTCTATACGGCATTGTAATCAGTTTGCATTGTTCTTTCATCATCAACCCGGTCGCTTTTGTTATTGCAGCAATGTGCTAGTTGAAAAATACTGTGCGATTTACCTTCAGCAATGGAGCGGATAAACCAAGCTTAGGCGAAGTGTCAAATTTCGTCAAAGGCTTGGATGCGGAGCTTGATGAAATTGAAGCTGCATATAGGATAGCAGATGAAAAGACCCTTCTCGTTAAGTTCAAATCTCAGCGCTGACCGCCAACTCTGACGAGCTGGTATTCCATTATGCGAATGGAAGAAAAGGTTAAAGTACACATGTCGCATGCCCAGGATCACATATGCTATGTGCGAATATACGATCTCCCACCGGAGGTTCCCGACCAGGAGATCGTTACGGTGTTGTCAAAATATGGACAAGTGAAATGCATCGTGCGGGAGAAGTTTCCGGCGGAGCTGGGCATTCGCGCCACAAACAAGTAAACAAAAGAAAGCTGACAGTCAAACGCACAGCATGCAGTGTTCAGAGCATAAAAAACCATCACAAATACATGCGTACAACGCAACTGTATGTGGATAGCTTATATTCGATACACTCCTTACGAAGGCAACAAGGATAAATGCTTCATCTGCAAAGAAGTGGGACAACTGATGGCTTCTTGTCCCAAGCGGAATATTCAGAGTCAGCCGAAAGTCCGTCGGCAAGAAAATGAACAGAACGGTAAATGGAAGAAAACGTACGGTTCTGCAGTAACCGGAGACACAGTCAAAATAGGATCTGAAGCTGAAGGTGATAGCGAATTGGAAACGCTAGAGGTGCCTGAAGACAAAATGGAGGAATCTGTCATGATACCGGTGGATAACGAAATCAGTAACACTGAACCGAAGGATATGGATACCCGCGATCGCGCGTTGTTACAGTTTGCTGCATTCATGTCAACAGGGATAAGTAAACAAAAAGAGATGGCTAGAATAGCAAAAGAACAAGAAAAAGGTGCCATAAAGTCGCCCCCAAGAAAGAAGAAGAACTCTAGTTTGTTTAAGAAATAGTTTTTTTTGTGTGTAACCCACAAACATTGCCTATGGCTCCGTAAAGCTAACGCGATTGAGCCGTACAAATAAACGAACTGGTAAAAAAAAGGTGTTAAACGAAAGACCCGGCAATTCGCATTCGGTAAAAAGGAAGCTTAGCTGAATATTTCTCCTGTATTCTGTATTAACTAAACTTGAAAAAGAAAAAGAATTTGACTTATAAATAAAAACTTTGATCGACTCACACACATTACTGTTTGACCAAATTTTGATCGGAACACCCTTTATTTGTATATCTATAAATCTCATTCTTATATGCTAGAAGACGCTGTCGGTGTCGGTCTCAGGGCATTGAAATTGACCTGACATTTTGGAAATGTGTACAATAAAAAAAACCCTACAAGAATTAATAAATAACTCTGGGCTCTCTTCAAATGTCGAAAAACTGATTAACGAATTTGTTCTAAAACCAATCTTTCAATTGAAAACGCATGAGGGCCTTGAAGGAAAATATAAGACTTAGTAAATCAAAAAAAAAATCATAACTCAGAAACGGCTCGGTCTACATCGCTGATTTTTTAATATTGTATGTAAAAAATTCAAATGTTTGAAAAAACAAATATTTTCAGCTATAGCGCCCTTGGTCTGTAAACCATCAAAATAAGGAAAAATAAATGTATTTGATATTTTGAATTGAAACAGGTTATTTTTCATGAATCACATTAAATTTCCGTTCATTTGTGCACTCAATCTAAGAAATCGGTTGAGTGGTTCAAGAGATATAATTTTTTTTAAATGTAATTTTTCTAAAATTTTGAAAAAATCAATAATTTTAGAACCCGTTTAACACTAACAGGTTGATCCTAATTGAGAAATGAAAAATACGGAGCTAATATTTTTCAATAAAAAACAAAACTACCAATTATTATGAAATTCTGAATTTCGTATTTCTTTTTTTTTATAGAATTGCTATATAAATATATTTATATGGAACGGTCTCACCACCATCATCTAGGTATCTATGCACCGTTGCGTTTGCTATATCATGCTAATATAGACCATCACCACAATAGAAACATGGCATAATTTTAAGTTTATTTATTATAATCGAACTGGTGATTTATTTATCAATCCATCGTTTTAAAACGTATTCTCTCCACCTGAACATTGAACGTTATGGTGCAAAAAGTAAAGACATCATTCCGTTCCCAAACAGTCGGTACAAACTATGTCACTGAAGACACTCAACAGCGAAGAAAAAAACCACTGTCATGTTAAGTAATTACCTAAACAAATCACAGTTCCGCCGCTCTACGACAAATAACCTTTCCTACTTTGGCACACAAAGGCACCCATACCGTATGCTCGACTTTTCCCGGCTAATGTCATAAGCAGCTCGAAATCGTTCCATGGCATGTCACCACCACAGTTCGTCGTCGTCATCATTAGCATAAGTTAAAAGGATAGTCACTGCGGAAAGGGAGCAAGGGGGCCCGTGCACCATTTTACGCCACCTGACTTACGAAAAAAAAATCAGTCTTAGCCGCAGACTATGTAACATCATAACTATCAAACTGACAGAAAAAAAAACGACATTTCTCTTCATCACTATTAGTAATCCAATCACGGCAAGAGGTGCGTGTATGGGCGTTCAACTCTTTGAAGTCGATTTCGGCGGAATCATGGGGTATTAGGCAGTTGTGATTGCGGTGACACAATCAAATTGAAGGTGTGTATGTAATGTGTAAGTTTGAAATGTTTTTTACAAAAGTGGTTTTTTTGAAAATGCTATCAAACTGAATCAAACTGGTTTATAAACAATAACAATACAAAAGGGGATTCCTGAAACGTAAAAAAAAATGAGCAACAGCAGGTGTGTTCGGTGGAGAGTTGTGCAAAATAAACGAAACGAGGAAGAAATGTTGATATTAGTTGTGCATGCAAATAAACCGTTAATCAGCAGAGAAATATTCATTATCACTTTCGTGCCGATCGGTGTTCAGGATTGGGACACCGGCTTCGGTGACTTTATGCTTATATGACAAGCGCGTGTACAATGTATGAATTTGGTAACTCGGGTGGACTCGGGGATTTCTTTTCGACGACAACGGATCGCGATGTGACTGCAGGATTTTGTGATTACTACACAGGCTCTTCTTATGGTGGAAAGCTCGTTGATGGGGGTAGTTCAAAGCGAGCTTTCCTCAACATGGGGGTTCGTTTTTGAGATAGATTAGAAATTGCTAGTTTGAATAATGTGGAATGCATCAATTACGATACTAACCTATTTTCTTTCTCTTTTATTTCAGGTATGTATTCTGCTGAGGATATAAGACATTTCGAATAATCCAGCTGAATATGTGGTTTCACATCAAAACCCATAAACCTGTAAACGCGGGTAAACAGTTTAATGCTCTGCCTTCCACCTTCCTACACTAACCCGTATTGCAATCGATTTCTAATATCAACAAATAAACGTTATTGATTTCGCGCGCTCTCGCGTCAACCGAAGGCAGATAACTCTTTGTGTTTGTGGTTAGATGATGCTAACGGTGCGTCATGGTACATTTTTTTGCTCGCTTTCCTCAATGACGGAGATTGCGATTAACGGCAGAACAGTACAGGAACGTTGCCACTCGGGCGTCATCTACGCCCACGCTTCAGATACTTCCAAGTTCCGCCGATATCAGTTCGGAAGAGCATGGAGAGCATTGCATACTCACCTGTGTCGATGCCACCTTCTCTGATTGATTGAACCTTGACGCACTTAAGCAGCAGAGGTGCAATTACCGTGGGGTGTGGTGAAGTTGGCAACTGTTTATTGTCAACAAAAGTCATGACATTTTTTTCAAATAAGTTTTAGAAAGTATCCCACCAGTTCAGGGTACAGACAACCTGTGAGATCCTTGAGATTCAGGGAAATTAATCGACGTAAATTATTTATAATTTTAAATTCCCTCAAACTTAAAAAATATAAATAAACTATTATGAAGGCTAGTTTTTAAAGACTAGCCTTTCGAAGAACGTACATAAATTCACAAGTTCTACACTCTTAAAAACAGACTTAACGCGTGAATGAAAAATTGAATGAGTTTTTAGTCTATTTGGATACATGCTGAAATATATGTGTTGACGTTAAATTTAAATTATCAAAACCGCGAGAAATAAGACAGAAGACTGAATGGTCTTTTTCTTCTTTTAGATTTTTTTTATTTGTGGATTTTGGGGGGGGGGGGGGGAGGGGGGTGGAAAGGGTTGTTTTGTTTAGGTTTTGGAAAAATAAAATCAAAAACATAATCGTAATTCAACCTAAACGACAGTGAAATCATATAATCTACACGTGTTTTGTGTAAGATGTAGTGAATATAATCGATTCCCACCCGAAATGTGTGATGGTCGGTGGTTTTTCCCCGTTTTTTCGTTTTTTTGTGCTTCGCTCCCGCACCCACAGGAAGAGTTAGTAGTGTTTGTTAGTGCTGTTAGTATTGTGTCACGCGGACATAAATGATTAAATTAGAGCATTTTTCCGCTTTGTCGCGAGTGAATTGATGATTATAAGTAGTTTAAAAGTCGATATAGAGTCGCCTCGTAGCGGGGGATTTTGATTATTGACAGAGTGTGGAGAGAGAAAAAAGAAACCAGTCCAATGTAGAAAACGGCCATTTGCTGGTAAGAAGCAAAGAACGAAGCTAACGCGAATGCGCGCGTGAGTGGCTGGCATATAATTTCAGATGCACTCACCACGTGATGTACAGATGGAGAGCTGTGAAGTTTTTTTTTTCCGTTGCACAATGATTGTGATTTTCAAGTTAAATTTCTTCTCGGAAGTGCTTTTTTTTACCTGTGATTTTCATTGTTTTGCATTTGTGCGCGAAGTACTAATTGTATTTGGGCTGTTCCATTCAAAAAGGATAATGTGAAAATATTTAACGAGTAGCGGAGTGCTACTTCTGTAGGCACATAAATGTATCCTTTAACATCACAGGGAAGTCGTCCAAATGAAGACTGTATATCAGCAACAATTTCCGGTGAGATCCATCTAAATTTGAACGATACTACTAAATAGGTACGTGCCATCCTCAAAACAATGAGATTTGATGATGGAAGTGTATGCACAGTACCTATATTCATTTGATGTTCGTACTGTGTCTATGCGGGGCTTGTTGTAAGTGAAAGTGACCTCGGAATGGACGTGAGTAACCAGGTATTCTGAAATGAGTCACTGGAACCCAACAAAGCTATGACCTTCCAACTCCCGGGCTAAAAATGTTTGTCGTGTCGGCAAAAGTTCGTTTAACTGCAAACATTTTTCTTCCATAAAAACACTGCCGGACAGTGAGCGTTGGATTGTATATATACACACAAATAATAGTCAAATCTCAAAAAGCATAGCAAAAACTAAAATTAAAATACATAAAATTATGAATTTAAAAAAACCAAAATCAAAAAAAAATAAATAAAAAAACAATAAAAAAATTTCAAACTAAAAAAAACAATACAAATTTTGAAAAATAAATCAAAAATCGAAAATTAGCTTGTATAAAGAAGCTTGAAAACCTTGATATTTGGATTAGATGGATTTTAAGAGCCTTTTTAAATAATTTAAATACTTTTAAATAATTTGAAACGAAAACTGCTTTTTTATACTTTGTTACTACGCGGCTTTAATATAACATAACGAAACAAAAAGTTTTGCTGTTGACTACCTTGAAAGTGGATGTTTGTTTACAAGAGAAAAGTTTGTTTGTTTGAATTAGAGAAATTACAGATAGTTAGAGCACGTCAGTTTAAAAATTGGATAAAAGTTATTGAAATTGATCAAAGGGTCGTTTTGTTGATAAGGGGCTATTCATGAACCACGTAGACTTTTCTCGGGGGAGGGGAGGTTTGACCAAAGTCTACGCTACATTCAAAATTTCAAAAAATTGTATGGAGAAAAGGGGGGGGGGGGTTCTGAGATTTTCAAAAATGAGTACGTGGTTAACGAACAGGCCCGAATGTCACTGGCTTCCTCCATTATTTCTGGCAAACCATCCCCAGATAATTAACGTTTGCATTAAAAAACATGGACTTTTTTCGGATGGTGATAAAAAAAAGCTAAGACAGATAATTGCTTTTGATAAATTTTTCATGGAAGGTAATTATTTAAGCTAACTTGCAAAACAATTCTACGCCCTTGCAAGCGGCCTTCCGGCAGTTAACCGGAACATTCGCCATGGCGAACGAAAACATGCGTGTAGGCATGTTTTTCAGTTCTTTCTTCGTTTTATTTATCATTTCCTCCTCAGTTTTCGCGAGACAAAATTGTTGGAGTAGATCTTACGCTTCAGGTCTCTCGAAATCTTCGCCAGCCATAACAGCACCTTCTTGGGGAACTTGGTGTGTGAAGTGAACTTTACCTCGGAGCTCACTTCCCTTGTGGGGGAAGTAAAATACGAAGTGCCCTGCCAGTCGTTGCCATCCAGGGTGAGATAGGTCTCGTCGTCCATCACCACCGCCACGTCGCGATTCGCCGGGAAAATCGAGTTGACCACCTTGCCACTGCGTCATTGCCTGCAGCCCCGAAACCAGTGGACGCGACTTCCGCTTCCTGACATGTATGTTCATGTTCACCAGGTATTTTTTCACTGTTTGGCCGGTTGAACCGAGCTCCCGGCCAAGCGCACGCAGCGATGTAGCCACTTATCCCTTTTCAGCATCCTTTAGAGCTTCTTGTCGCTCAGGGCCGTCGGCCGTCCGGAACCGGGCTTTCTTTCGATGCTCTGATTGTTGTCTAAAAGTGCCAAGATGTTGTAGATGTCGGAACGGGCGTATGCAGCGTCCACAAAGTGCCGCACGATGTCTGTTTTCGACGCAGCGGGGTGCCGTTCTTTGAACGCGCATACTTCTGAACGGAGTTGCTTCACGGTTAGAGTTCGACTGATAGAGCTGTCAAATTTTGTCTGCTGACTCATGGGTTTCTATGATTGATGCTGCATGGGTAGTTTCGTCAGTGCGAGTGAAGATAAACCCATGAAAAATCGGCAATTTTTGTCCATTTTTTTAAATGCAAACGTTATTTTGTCAATTGAAAATTATTTGAAAAGTCCATCTATTTCCTCTTGATTTTCGTTGATTTTCTTGTCAACTGCCGTCAGATTTTCTAGATATCCTTTCGTTTTTTCAATGAATATCTTTTATATCTTCTTTCGATATTTTTTATGAACTTCATATATGACTTTTCTATAGACCTTTCTTTTTTTGTGTGTTATATTTACCTGTATTTTCCTCGAGATTTGCGTAAAAATAGCAACCGTAGGCATTTCTTATAGACTGAATTTTTTCCCATTCATTTAGTGCATCAGTCTATTATATTTTAAAAGTTCTTCGTTACTTTATTTACATATGCTGGTCCAAAGTCCCATAAGGACCTCACCTGCGTTACAATGTTTCGCCACGAAACTCGGTTCTGGTCTGCTCGTTTCTCGAGTTTCCCACACTTGCCAGATCTTGCTCCAAGTTCTGCTTGGGTAAGTTCCTATGATTTTATTCTACTGTTTCCTGGAGGTGCCTCCAGATCATGCTAAAAACATCCTGCTTCTAGGTTTACTCCAGAGGAGTCAGTACTTCTTCCAGATTTTCGTCCAGAACTCCTTCAGATTTGTGATGGTCTCCTAAATCGTATTTGCATGAGGTAAACTTACCTTAATCGTCCTGTGGAATATCTTAAGATTTTCTTGGCCATGTTTCGGTATTGATAATTATGATTATGATTATGTAATACAAAACTTTATTTTGTCACTGTTTTTTTTTTTCAACACAAATTGATTTTTTTTTTTCTTTAAGTAAAACTCCCTTTTTTCAGTAGTCCATAAGTGAAACTTAAAAAGAATATAAAAAAAAGATAATAAAAAAAATACAGTGTGTTTACTTTAATTTGAACCAAGTAAATGAGAGAAATTGAAAAAACGATGAGGTGGGCACTTTATTTTGCCTATCAGTGTATAGTAGCAAGGTAACTTTCCAATGGAATAATCTGAAAAACGATTTGATCAGGATTCTTTTATTGTTTGTGATCATCAAGCTCCTGTATGAAGGGCTAAAAAGTTTTGGGCGGGCCGGTAAGCAGAGACACTTTCGCGAAACCCGCGAATATAGGGAAGAGAATCTCCTTCCAAAAGCAAGCTCACACTCACAGCACTAGAATCGAGGGCTCAATTTGGCAGAATAAACTCAATAGATGGGGTTGAAGAGCCCGCCCTCGTTCCGCGAAATGTTAACAATAGGGAGGAGGCAGTCCCATGCTCCCTATCCAAATCGTTTCACTTGGGTGCCCTGATGGTCCCTCCCTTTCCCCGTTATATGTTATTTAATATCTAGTATATTGTGTACACAACAAATTAAGATATCATTATAGACAAAAGTGCTAATTTATTCAAATTTCAAAATTGAATGGATTGTTGCTGACAAAAAAATAAAAGTAAGATACGTATTAATATCGTACTAGTCCTGTGAAAGCTGAAAACAGAATAGACCATTTCAAATATCAAAGATAAAATTTCCATAAAAGATATTATTTTATAAGACATGTTGTAATATTTTTTCTTTATGCTGTTCTAGTAACATTTCAAAGATAGCAATTGGAGTGAACGAAGAGTCCGGTTTGATGATTTCTGAAATAAATGCCTTATCTTACCATAAATCCTACATTGCTTATAAGCACATGCCAGTCTTTTATGAACATAGAAGTTGAAGTTCAGAAGTGCAATTTTAAATAAAATGTTATACTAAAATGCTGAAATACAAATTGAGCCTTTGATGCCTGTCATGTTGCTCCAGGTTCTTACATGGTTTTGGAATGCAAAGATGATTCCAAAGCGTGCTGAAATTTTCAATAAAATGATAATGGACAATATACAATATGACTTAAAGGTACGCGATCTTCAGTCGCACCCCCTCACTTCGCTATTGTCAGATTGACAAGATTGCCCAGGCTACGCCAACCAGCGTCTCCATGTTTCAGCTGGCAGTCTTTTGTGATCATATTACTCGTGGAGGCGTGAGGTAGGAACTTGTGAGGACGAGAGGTCGGTCACACCCTCCTTCGAAGTTGTCAACTCACCATTTGAAGCCCTCTTGGCCATGTTTCGGTATTATGACAAACATCTTCTTTTCAATCTTTTCCAGATTTTCCTGTAAACTACTTCCAAAAATTTCACAGAGCTTTCTATATTATTTTCCATACACTTGCTCTATGTCATAACGTTGTTAGTTTTGTAAAAGTTTTGAATTCCAGGAAAGTTTGGCTAACCTAGAACATCCGAAGATTATCTTATAATGTCTGTTGTTCTTCCAAAATATTCAATGAATATGTTTCAATACACATCGTTGCTTTGCGTAGCCCAGAAAGCTTTTGTTACAACTGTAGGTCCTATGTGCTGATCTCAAAGATAGTTTGGCTGACCTTGAACATGTCATATTGATTTATAATGTTTTTTGACTTAAAGAGTATTAACTGAATATGTCAGAATATTTATTGTAGCTTTGTATTTCCTAAAATTTACTGTTACAACCGTAAATCTTAAGTTATGAACGCCAAGACAGTTTGGATGACCTAGACTATCCCTAGATTATCTTCTTATGTATCTTTACGTTCGAAAATATTCACCGAATATACTTGAATACGTGACGTAACTTTGTAAAGCCCAAAAAACTACTGTTACTACCGTATATTTCAAGTTCTGAACTCCAGGACGGTTTGGATTACCTATAGTTATAAAATAATGACTGTTGACCTTCCAAAAGATTCATTGTTTGAATGTAGATTGTCACCATATATAGCTCAAAAAAATTCTGTTACAGCTTCACTTTTTTAAAAACACTTTTGCGAGCGATTAGTAGAACGATTTTAATTGAAGCACTCGACACTGAAGAAGTCTGTAAGTCGCAGACGAAATAGGCCTATCTGTCAAAAAGAAAAGCTATCTGTTGTGGAATTTTACGGAATTTGCTCGCGTTTACTAGTGATAGTTTAAAAAAGTGTTTCAGTTTTTAATTTTTTTTAGAAAAAGTGATCAAGTGAAGTGTTAATTTAAATTTTCCTTGTTTTTCTATTCTGTTACAACTTTAGATCTTATGTTTGGAATTTAAGAACAGTTTGGAGTACCTAGAATATCCCGAGATTGTCGCATTATGTCTGTTGGCCTTACAGACTATTCAATCAATATTGTTAAATACATATTGTTCCTTTACACACTCCAAACACCTACTGTTACAACTGATGACCTAGGACACCACAAAGTTATCAAATAACCTCTTCATAATAAGGATGTGCTAGGTCGTCAATTAGCCCTTAAACGCATAAGTTTTTTATATTTTCCAGATATAAGAATTCATGGAAAACAAATTTGCCGAAGACAGTGTACAATTTTTTTCAACCTGTGTGATTATATATAGCCATTATCCTTTTGGGGTCATATATGACCCTTTAGTCCTGAAGGAGTAAATATACTTTTTAATACAAGGCTTAACATTTATGAATTTTTCAATAGTATGTGGCCCGAAATCAACAATGTTCTCTATTTAAATTGATGCGTAGAAATATTTGCGACCGGTGTAAAAATTTTGAGAAATGACTGAGATATTAATGCTCAAAACCTGACCACTTTTCGTGACGGTCGCACTGTGATTTTTTTTTTAAATTGAAAACGTATTCCTACGTCAGAAGTCTGGTTTGCAGTCGTTTATAAAATATTGCCAATGCCTTAACCCACCAGCCGGTGCATCCAGTGAAAGCTCCAAATATGTTGTGAAAATCGCCAAGTTACTTCCGATTCAGGTCAACTATGATCTTCTTATTGACGAATGGAACTTGTTAAAATGCTTGGTGCTGTCCTTGAGTACAGAGTAAAAAATTGAGGAGTATTGGAACCAGTTGTTTACTATGAAAACGGCTGTAGGTGAGCCCAAATACCCTGAGGTGATTAAGGTAGTGAAAACAGCTTCACATGGCAACGGCTCGAAAAAGGAATTGAGAAGCAAGATATGTCAGAAGTAATTCTAGCACAGACCATGTTGGCAGGTGTTTCAACCGTGCGTATAGGCCCGTCTTCGCAAAAACGAGCTGGGGACCAAGTGCAGGAGGTCGTGGAGAAAAAAAGTCGCATGATTACGTTGCTTCATTACAAACAAAACCCAAAAAGTGACACTACCCAGGTAACCAATAAGCAGTTCCAAAGCGTCTTTACGGCAGCCTATCAAGCAATTAAGTCGCCTTAAATGCAACATAACTGCCACTTTTGGCCAAATTTACGGCTGTTTTACTGCAATGCTAAGATAATGCTTCATTAATGCTATTTTGCATTCGAAATGCTTATTACAAGCTACAATCATTTAAATAGCATTTCAATTGCAACTTTACAACAGGTAGCATTCAAGATGCTGATATAATGATAATATAATGCTTGTAGCACCAGAAATGCAGATTTAGGGTTGATTGACTGCATATGCTAATGCTTATTGGTTACCTGGATAGGTCGCAGTATTATTCATTTTTGCAAACGGAGGTGATCACTTAGGTGATTTGGTCACTATTTGGTCACTATTTTTATCATTTTAGTCACTAACGTCACTATTATTTATCCAAAATTCCGCTACCAGCCCTGTGACAGTAAGAGCACGTCAGTTTAAAAATTAAATAAAAGTTATTGAAATTTATCTGCCAGGGAATTTTCGTAAGATTTTTTGTAGGTAATCTATATTTTACGTAATTTTATAATTGAGATTTTTAAGAAAATGTATTATCGTTCCCTCATACGAATAAAAATAAATAAAAATTTATTTTCATTGAAAACGACATTTACCAATTTAAAATTGCTGTCTACGACGCATTTGGCTATAAGTTTCACCTAAACCATACAGTTTAGCTCTGATTGTTTCAAGTAATCAAAGTATATCGGAGAATAAATCTTGTGCGTCAGCGAATGAAATGCTGTAGTATTAAAGGGTGTCCACGATGAAATTGCCACACACAAAATTGATTCGCAAAATTCGAGTTTTCATCCGATTGCCATCAAATTTTCAGGGATTGAGAAATAACTATTAAACTTCATTTTACCATTTTACTCGTATTTTATTTACAGTCCATACGCAAATGCCCGCACCTTGGCCTTAACCCCGGCCATAAGATTCTGCACAACCTGTGAATCAACCGTTTTTTGCATGTAAACCCATACTTTCTTCAGTTCCTCGACTGTCTTCACTACCTTAGGTCGTTTAAGAAGGTGCTGCTTCATAATCGCCCAGTACTTCTCGATGGGGCGGAGCTCCGGAGTGTTGGGAGGGTTGAACATTTTCGGCACGAAATTGACCTTATTGTCCGCATACCACTTCAGCACGTCCTTGGAGTAGTGGCATGAGGCCAAATCCGACCAGAAGATTGTTGGGACGTTGTGGGCCTTCAGGAGAGGAAGCAGCCGCTTCTGGAGGCACTCTTTTATGTACACCTGTCCGTTCATCGTGTCCTGGGTCACGAAAGGTGCACTCCGCTTCCCGCACGTGCAAATGGCTTGCCAAACCAGGAATTTCTTCGCAAATTTGGACATCTTCTGAGTGCGGACATGCTCCGGAACGCTGAACTTATCCTTGGCCGTGAAAAACAGGTTGCCGGGGATCTGGTTGAAGTCGGCCTTCACATATGTTTCGTCGTCCATGATGCAGCATTCAACTTTCGTCAGCATGTTGAGGTACAACTTCCTGGCACGGGTTTTGGCGGACTTGTTCTGCTTCTCGTCGCGATTAGGGGCCTTTTGTACCTTGAACGTTCGAAGCCCAGCCTTAGTTTTGGCCTTCTGGACAAAACTTCGGCTTCGGTGCAGTTTCTTAGCCACATCCCGAACGGAGGCGTTCGGATTTCGGTTGAAGGCCCCAACTACGCGGTTGTGATTTTTGGTGTTGTACGGAATACTTTTTCCTTCACTTCTGGGCTTCCGATCGGTGGTCAACCGTTCCTCGAACCGCTTAATCACTCGCGACACCGTGGAATTCGCGATTCCCAACGTTTTAGCGATGGAACGATGCGAGAGATCCTTGTTCTCGTGATGAATGCGCAAGATTTTATCACGCACGAGCTGTTCTTTCGACTCCATTTCCGCGAGTTTTGATCACAGGACTTTAAAACTTGCAGGATGTAAATAATGCACTATGAACTAAATCCACCCAAATTTTCATTAAATTCTACCCAACGGTTAAAAAGTTAGAGCAATTTCATAGTGTGGCAATTTCATCGTGGACACCCTTTAAACATATTCGACACTGATCGAATTTCTTTCAAATGTTTACAGTAATTATGTAAAAGTGTTTGATAATTAAGCCTGACTAGGGGCAAATTGTGCATACCACATAATCTCAACCAAACATACTGCCCTGTCATTCACTTGTTGTTTCCATACGCCAAATGTCCATTTAGAGAGTTCGGTTCTCTGATTAAGTATGATTTGATATGTACTACCACTCATTGTAGCACGGAAACCATAATGGGCTCTCCTCTCTGTTTGTCTTGATCAAGCTTTAATAATGAGAATAAAAAGAGTCTCCTTACAACAACAAGATTGAACAATTGATCAAAAATGCAAGCTATCGAACAAGGGGATGCACCAATGAGTGGATAGAAGATCCCACCCTTTATCCGCAAACTGTTAGCAACGGGGAGTTGGCATTCCCACTCTCCTTATCCAGTTCGCTTCAATAGGGTGCCCTGATGGTCCCTCGCCCATCCCGATTATATGAATTAACATATCGTACCAACCCGTACAGGTTGAAGTACAATGAAAATAGTATAAAATGAGTCGTTGGGAGTGACAATACTTAGAAAATGGTCACTTAATTGTTGTTCAATCTCCGTGGATGGGACATGGCTTAGGATATACCGCCTTACTCGTTTAGTGTTTGGTTCTCTGATTAAGTGTTCAAAATTAGTAATATTGGTTAAGAGTTTCTAACCTGAAAAACTATATTCTGTGATTGTATGTGATATAAACAGCTATCGAGTTAAATTATCAACAATTAAGTAGCGTCATCATTATGCCTCGATCGTTCTCAGCCAACCCACTTTATCAGCATCTTCTCAAATTAGTTTTTTAGTCTATAATATTTTATTTTTTTGACTGTAAACCAATCAAACACGAGGTTCGATGTATACTTAATGGAATTGAGCAAATAATTTGTAATTTAATTGTTACTTTACATGCTTCAAATGGACATCCTCTTAAGATGCCTATTATGCACCTAATACCCCTTCTTGATCATCAAATCCCTCATCTCGAATCCTCAATCTCGAAAAAAAAATCACAACAACCCTCCTCCACACATATCACCATCGATCGAATCAAAGCCACCCCGCTTCACGATTTGGCACGGGGGGAGACGCGCGCGCGCTATTTTCACAGCCGCAGCCAGCAGTCTCTCGCAGTCGTCACAACCAACCTCAACCAGTCGTCGTCGCCGTCGCTTGCTTGGTTGGGTTTCTCTCGCAGCAGCAAACGGCAACAGCACCAGCTCCGGCATGGCCCAAGTTGGCCAATTTCTCGCAGTTTGATTTTTCCTCTACGATCGGCTAGTCGTCGTTTGTCGTCGCCGTCGCGTTAGCGTTGGCGTTCCTTCCTATCATCGTCGGCGGCAGTTGCCAATCGCAGCAAACAGTGCAGTATGTTTGTATTTTGTTGATTTCGTGCAGTGATTCTCCCCGTGTCCAGCGATCGTCACACCTGGAATGCCAAAACTGTTATTCCTGTTACGCTTTTCTTTTTTTCGCGCCGGGGTCAAGTGCCGTGACTGACGAGGAGTGGAAATAGTGCAAGACATTTCGGTTCGTTTCGTGTTAGAAGAGAGGGAGCATTGTGTGGCTTGTGTTGAAAAGAATTTCCAGGAATCCAGTGTGAAAATGGGATTGCCCTATTTATGTTGCAGAACTACGAGTGTGAATTCTTGAGTAATTTTGTAGAACCTGTATGTTCGCGTGGTAAAGAAGTTCACATCTGCAAATGGTGTAGTCCTTTGATGGATGATGTATGAAGAGACCCAAAGTGTTAACCAATGGGATTGGCAAATTAGCGATGTTAAGTGAATGACACAATCATGTCCTATGGCGGCAAGCTGTCTTACATGTGGTGCTGAGATTTTCCAAGGTCTCTTGTCGCTTAAATTGGTATGGTAAATTGTGTTTTTGTTTCGAAGAAGATGAACGGATGACACAGACACATGAATTGCAGAATCAGTGCGGCTGGATTTTATTTGTCACCCGGATTATCCGATAACAGATCCGGTTGGCTTTGGGTGCATTCGGAAATATTGAAAATCAGCGAACTCAAAACAACAGATAACATAGAATTTCAGATAAAGTCAATATTTTTTAATGGAATCCAAAATCTCGCAATTTTGACAACAACAAAAAATCATTTATATATGGAAAGCCTACAACTGGTTTAGCTTAGTTAAGCATTTTAAATCAGAAATATGTGATGTTTAGTTGATGAATGAAGACTAGGATTCTTAAAACTATATTCCAATAAAGATCGTTTTAACATCGTTTAGAGTTGAATACTTGATCAAATGTCAGCTAGATTTTTTCGACATATACGACGGAAAAATCACAGCCCTGTGACTTTTTTAGGGAAGGCAAGTTTGATATACATTTCTCCAGTTCGAACGAAATCTCAAACCTTCCTCTCGATGGATCCCATCAGCGCACGCACAGTGAAATCAGCGCATTTCTTCAATTTTGCCCGCACTTGTTAGATGTGCTTGACCAGTAATTTTCGATTGGTCGAAATCCCGGGCAATTCGGAGGAATCCTCGCTTGGGGACAAAATCGATCTTGTTGGTAGCATACCACTCCAGAACCAACTTTGGGTTCGTAGAAGCCGGCCAAATCGGGCCAAAAGATGACTTTGTCCCTATGCTTGCGGATGAACGGCCTCGCTTTTTCAGGCATTCTTCGATGTAAACGTGGGATGTCATCGCCGAGGATGTGACGAATGGTTCCGTTTTCAGGCCACAACTGCAAATCGCTTGCCTAATCATGGTCTTATTCGTGAACTTGTCAGCAAACATGATCTTGAATCTTCCCGGCACATCCCCACGTCCAATCGCGATGTAAAACTTTTGACCGGGAAGCTGCTTAAAATCGACGTATGTTTCGTCATCGATCAAACTGCAGCCCTTGTGTCGTCAAAACACGGTCGTACAAGAGCCTTGCACGCTTTTTGGCCACGGAATTCTGCTTCATGTATCGATTCGGATGTTTACTGGCTTTGTACGACTTGTATCCTTCCCTGAAAAGGATGTTCCGCACCGTTTGAAAGTTCGCGTTGTACCTTCTGGCCACATCTCGGATCGAAAGACCGGAGTTGGATTTAACGCACCTCAACACCTTGCTGCGCAGCTGACGATTCCTTGTTCCAGTTTTTTCGTAGGTCCGCTGATTCCTTTCCACACTCAGGGTTTCCTTGTAGGTTTTGAGCACTCGACAAACTGTTGTTTTCGGCATCTTCAGCACTTTAGCCAGCTTGGAACCGGACCACTCCGGATTTTCCAGGTGCTTGTGCACAATATTTTTCTTCCTTCGAGTTCCATTTGACGTTATTTCTGAACGCGATTGACTACTTTGATCAAACTTGTACCAATTTACGTCTAGTCAGCCTTTAGGATTTGAATCCAGTGTGTTGACAGGCCGTATTAAGGTTCTTCCAAACACTACCAGGTTTGTCGCTAACCTCTTGCGCGTCTTCGTTAACGTCTTTTATGGAAATTTGGATGGCGTGGCATCAACGGATTAGACGTTAGGCGTTAACGATTAACACATCCTTGCCAATTCAAGTTTTTTTTTCCTGATGAAAAAGTTCAATAATAGCTCAACAGAGTGCAGCACATTCTTCTTCACTTTGTAGGAATTTTAAATCACAACTGTAATAAGCAGTATGTTAGACAATAGGTAAATATTTTCAACCATGTAGGTATGTTTAGTTTGGATTTATTGAGACATGCTGTCACAGTCTATAAGGACACCCTGTAAAAAACTGATTAGTGGTTGGTCTAGGATAACTTTCCATTAATCTTTTCTTGTTAGTTTGCTTTTTTAAAAAGTTCTTTCAATTCTATTCTGCACTGATAAAAGAATGTCTTGGTTTTTAGAAGGAAGTTGTATGTAGATTAGGTATAGTGGAAATCTTCTCGACAAATAACCATATAATCTTCCCAGTTAACAGCTTGCAGGATTTCTACTAATAATATAATTATATTCAGCATTGTATGGACCTTGTCCCCACAATAATAAACACCACGCCACTTTAGGCGCTCTCATCCTGCGGTTTTTTTTTTATAGTTAAACCTGGTTGAATAAAAAAAATTAAAAATAGAAATCAATGTTTAACTGAGCGAAAACGGAAATTAAAATTCCTAAACTACGAACCTATTTCGTGAAAAAAAATAGAACCGTCCTGTTTAAAATCCTTGCAGTATGATTCTGGAGATGTACAAGCAAAAGTATAAATTATTCGGACGTTTCCATAAACTATCTACAGGTTGCTTGCCATGATTGTAGATATTATGTCTTGGTCTCCATGTATTCCTTTGATAACCTGAACTATCCATTCAACTCAATTTTTTATTCATCTTAGATCGTGAACTCGTCTTGAATATTTAGAAACTATGAAAAAGGGACCATTTGGTTCGCTTGTTGTAGCTTGAGTACGCCAGAAGGTACAAAAGCTTGTACTTTTGGGAGGTTTGGATGACCTACATTATTTGAACGAAATACAGGTATACCTCGACTATATGTACACGACATTAAGCTCTTTCAATAGCGATTTTTCGCGGAGTTCACAAACCGATAGTGAAAATCAGCCACAGCATCAGACAGAAGAGACATTCCTCAACAAATTTATAATGCCTGTTTGCGGAGTTGATTTGCCATTAGTGCCATGCACATATAATCGAGGTATATCTGTGATGTATTTTAAAAAGCTGAAGAAACCTTGAGAAGTACGATCCTTGTTCAAAAACTTGATGGTTACTGTTGTATATGGTTCTATACTGCATATTAGGCTTAGTCAGGGGCACATACCCTATTGCGCGTGTTAGATCCGTAGATTCTGGGAAAGTAAGTCCTGGTCCTCCGGAAAGTAGGGGATTGGTGTCAGGCCCTGCGAGCCAAACCGTAAAAAATCTAGTAACGAAAAGTCAACAAGGAAATACGGACTGGAACAATTGGCGATGGCCACAGCGGCGAAAAGGAAAGCGGAGTAATTGGAAACTCGGTACGTGGAATTGTAGATCTATCAATTTCATCGGCAGCAAAGCAGGTTGAAGGGATCTATAGTGCGAACGTTTAGAGGTAATCATACCATCTACCAGCGCTGCGGTGAGCTGGGAACAGCTTTCATTGTAATGGGTGATATGCAGAGGCGCGTGATCGGTTGCTGGCCGATCAACGGAAAAATGTGCAGATTGAAGATCAAGGGTCGGCCCTTCAACATAATCAACGGGTACAGCTCTCACTTCGGATCAAGGGTCGGCCCTTTAACATAATCAACGGGTACAGCTATCACTTCGGAAGCACGGCTTAAACGCAAGTACGATCGCTGCCCAAGCCACGACGTCAAGATCATCATAGAAGATCATAGAACACCTGAATACTCAAGTTGGTCGAGAGAAGGAATTCGGAACGATTGGAAAGTTCACTCGTTGATTTCGCCGCCGATTTCGAAAATAACGCGTTGATTTCGCCGCCCAGCCTCCCTTTTATCGCAACACATGGAATTCACCACAGCAGACGGAATCACACATGGACCACGTTCTCATTGATAGACGGCACATATCCGATATTATCGACGTCAGAACCTAGCGTGGCGCTCTGATCACTACCTGGTGATGGTTAAACTGCGTCCAAAACTCTCCGTCTTCAACAATGTACGGTACCGATGGCCGCCTCGGTACGACCTAGAGCGACTGAAACAACCGAATCTTGAGCCAGCGTTGCTGGACGAGGATGAACTCGAAGCGGTCCATCTTGGGGACTGTTGGAGTACTGTCAAAGCAGCCATAAACAACGCAGCTGAGAACATAGTCGGGAATGTAGAACGAAGTCGACGGAATGATTAGTTTGACGAGGAGTGTAAAGAGATTTAGGATGAAGCAATGACTACATCAGAACGGCAGATGAGGGTAATTAACCCGCTTCGATACTGAGGGAAGTTAGGGATACCACGCAACAGCTCAAAAAACAGTAAGGCAGCTGATAAGGATGGTATCGTAGCTGAACTCACCAAGATGTGCCCGGAAAAGTACGCCATTTGGCTGCACCAGCTAATAGTCAGAATCTGGAAGACAGAACAGCTACCGGAGAAATGGAAGGAAGGGCTCATATGCTCCATCTACAAGACAGGTGACAAGTTGGAGTGTTAGAACTTCCGAGCGATCACCATTCTGAATGCTGCCTACAAAGTGCTATCCCAGATCATCTTCCGGCTTCGTCACCGGCCACTTGGCAACGGACCAAATCTTCACCGTAAGGCAAGTCCTCCAAAAATGCCGCACCACCTGTTCATCGATTTTGAGGTGGCCTACGACAGTATCGACCGCATAGAGCTATGGAAAGGGAAGCTAACAAGAATGATTTGAACAAGGATGAACGGTGTGCAAAACTGCGTGAAGATTTCAGGCCAATAATCCAGTTTATTTGAATCTCGCCGGGGACTTCGACATGGTGAAGGACTTTCCTGCCTTCTGTTCAATATCGCCCTAGAAGGTGTAATGCAACGAGCCGGGTGTAACAGCCGGGGTACGATTTTCACGAGATCCAGCCAATTTGTTTGCTTCTCAGATGATGTGGAAATTGTCGACCGAACATTTGGAACGGTAGCAGAACTGAATTACCACCTGAATCGTACAGGCGGCAGCGAGCGCGACAGGGCTCGCCTGGGTAGCAGTGTTGCGATAGACTGGGATACTTTCGAGGTGGTGGATGAATACGTCTATCTTGGATCCTTGCTAACGACAGACAACAATGTTAGTCGTGAAATACGAAGGCGCATCATCAGTGGAAGTCGTGCTTAATATGGGCTCCAGAAGAAACTCCGGTCTCAAAAGATTCACCCCGCACCAAATGTACCATCTACAAAACGCTTATAAGACCGGTGGTTCTCTACGGACATCATTCTTGAACCATGCTCGAAAAGGACTTGCAAGCACTTAGTGTATGCGAGCGACGCGTGCTTAGGACCGCCTTTGGCGGGGTACAGCAGAACGGTGTGTGGCGGCGAAGAATGAATCTCGAGCCAAATATTCTGAACAAGTAACCAAGTATTCTGGAGATGGCAAAAGCTGGAAGGATACGCTGGGCAGGGCATGTTGCGAGAATGCTGGATAAGAACCCTGCAAAGATGGTGTTTGCTTCAAATCCGGCCAGTATAAAAATGCGTGAAACGCAAAGTGCTCGATAGGTAGACCAGGTAGTCTACAATCTGGCGAGTGTGAGGCGCAACCGAGGATGTAGAGTGTTGTTGCGTGAAATTATTGATTTGGTGTTATCCGAATAGATGTTAAACAAATAAATAAATAGTACCATATTAGAATAAAATAATTATTCTGATCCTTCGGCAAGTGCTGCAAAAATGTCGCGAAAATTACGTGCCCATACATCATCTTTTCATCGATCTCAAATCAACTTACGACACAATCGATTGAGACCAGCTATGGCAGATCATGCACGAATATGGATTTCCAGATAAACTGACCCGGTTGGTCGAAACAACGATGGATCGAGTGATGTGTGTCGTCCGAGTCTCAGGGACACTCTCGAGTCCCTTCGAATCTCGGAGAGGGTTGTGGCAAGGTGATGGATTGTCGTGTTTGCTATTCAACATTGCATTGGAGGGTGTTCGAAGAGCAGGAATAGACACGAGTGGCACGATCTTCAGGAAGTCTGTCCAACTTTTTGGCTTCGCCGACGATGTTGATATCGTAACACTTAACTTTGAGACGATGGCGGAAACGTACATTAGACTTAAGGCTGAAGCTGGTAAGATTGGGATTGTGATTAATGCGTTGAACACAAAATACATGAAGAGAAGAGGTTCACGAGAAGACAATGTTAGCCTCCCAGCACTAGTTCAGATCCACGGTGATGAAATCGCTATAGTGGACAAATTCGGGCATCTGGGCTCATTGGTGACCGCCGATAACGACACCAGCAGAGAAATACAAAGGCGCATTATGGCTGGCAATCGTGCCTACTTTGGACTCCGAAGACGCAAACATCTAACAAAGTTCGCCGAACTACAAAGTTGACCATCTACAAGACATGAATTACATCGGTTGTCCTCTACGGCATTCGAAACATGGAAATTGCTAGTGGATGAGCATAATATCTACGGTGAAGTGCAGATGAAAAATAGAACGTGGAGGAGGCGAATGAACCACGAATTGCGTTAGTTGCCGGGAGAACCTCCCATCGTGAACACCGTCGGTCAACTACGATGGGCTGGGCATGTCGTAAGAATGTCGGACAACAGCCCAGTTAAAATGATTCTCGAAAACGAACCGACGAGCACAAGAAGAAGAGGTGCGCAACGAGCAAGGTGGATTGATCAAGTAAAAGGCGACCTGCGGACCCTTCGCAGATTGCGAGGCTGGCGAGGTGCAGCCATAGACCGAATAGAATGGACAACTTCTGTGTACAGCAGAGGCCATACCAGCCTTGGTCTGATTGCTTGCTTGCTTGTCTATTCTGGTCTTCTAACCATTAACTGTATTAGGGTGTTGTCCATCAGGAAATTCAATTGTTAGACTCTAAAACGTTGATTCCCTGTTTGACCCCTGATGATGAATTCCTGAATGGAACGTGGTAGATAAATCAAAGTGTGGAACAATAATGGAAAAAATGGGAAATCTTCCAAGCCGTTAGAACATGATTTGCGCTCAAATCGTGAAGTATGATAGTATGATCGTCCATAAACCACGTTGTCTTTTTAGATGATGTAGATGGGGAGAGAGTTGGCCAGAACACATGCTCCATATGAATTAAAAAAAAAAAAAAACAATGTATGGTCAAAGAATCGGAAGGAGGGGTGCTTAAAATCCCAAAAATGAGAACACGTGGTTTATGGCTCATCCCTATGCTCTCAAAAAGCTAAAGGAATTTTTAGAAATCCCTGTTGATTTATGGGGACGCATGGTTGGCAACAACTTTGAATAATTGAAACGCGTCGTAGGATAGTCGGCAAAAACTAAAAACAGAATTTTAGAAAAAAAAATTAGCTCAAAAACTAAAATACATACATCGTCATTTTTTTTTGTGTTATGTAAAAAGTGCTAAGCTTTCAAGAAAACATAGAAAAATGAAGAGCTCTTTGGTCCCAAGACCATGAAAACCATGAAAAAACAAATACAATCCATGTTTTCATAATGAGTATCGCAATAAAAGTGTATTCTTATATTTTATCAAAAAAGTATATTTGATTACCTTTTATTTGCGTATTTAGTTGTTAAAATCAGTACTTCAAAAGTTATATATTTTTGTAAAACTACATTTTTAATAAAGTTAATTTTTCGGACCACCCTTACGCAGAAATGGTCACTCAACAAAAAAAAATTACACGTTGTTTTCACGTCAAATTTCACCAAATCTTCTGCAGTAAAATCAGGTAAACATTACGTGTAGGTGAATTGTATGTAAAAAATCACGTAAAATTTATATGAATTTCACGTAGAATGTGAAATTCTGTAAATTTGGAAAATACGTGAATTCCACGTGTTTATTACTGGTTTTGGCAGTGGACAAAAATTATGTGCGTTTCACTTAGAAAAAATGTGTGATTTTTTCGAGTGTACTGACAAAATAAAAAAAATACGGTTCTAATATTTTTGGATGAAGAACAAAACTACCAATTATTGTGGAATTCTGAGCGATCGTAAATCTGAACGTAAAATTACTCAATTTATAAATATAATTGAAAAAGTTCATAACATTTCATACCGACAACCCCATCTGGGAACACTGATCAGGATATCGAAAATTCGAGTCAGCGCTTTATGCCAAAATCAATCGAGAGTGAAAAGAACTCTCTGGTTGTACTTTCTTCGCTGCACTCAAACCCTCGCGAATTAAATCCTCGTCCGTGAATTGTGTCATCGTTCCCATTTGTTAGGGACGAGCCAGAGACCGGCGAAGTAAGTTAAGTAGGTAATTTCACATTCCTGCGATTCATCGACAGAGGATCAGCTCCGTTCGCTTGGGTGAGTGAGCGACCGGTAATGCAGTGCAGCAGCAGCAAAAGCAGCAGTACTTCAGATTAGACGAGTTTGTCCTGTTGCTTCGTTTCTGCCTTCCTCTCTGGTGGGATTAATAGGTCACAGATGAAGCATAAACTGGTTGCTTCCAGGTTAGATCGGCGAATGCGGCATACGGCGGAGGTCTTTGGAAAAGTTAGTTCTTTCCCAGTTGGATGAACTATTTAGGAATGTAGCTCATTAGAAGTGAAAAAGAATTGCTCTTTGCATTAAAGTCGAATACTTCCTACATACCGAATCCAAGCGGTATAACTGGATCTACTCACTGAATAGGAGGGAAGGAATAGTGTTCGACTGAAAGCGTCCGCAAAACTCAGGTGATGAAAATATGGCACGTCGTAAATCTCAATTATTGCACGGGGTTCTGATTTTGCTGTGCATTCTTTTCCTCCGGTTCGAGAGCACTCTTGCAGCTTATTTTATTGCTCCTCATTTCCTGCTATGCTAGGCCGCAGAACAGCGAACAAGGAAACCAATGTTCAGCTTGGCTCGGATGGTTATAACGCAACGGAACGAACACTGTTTACACTTTTAGGAGGATTATTTACTTTTATTACCGCGTGCCTTCCACGCGCCCGTAGATTGATTTGAATAACAATTTTTGGTAAGGCTTGAAGAGAACTCGAAAATAATCGCCAATTCGGTCATTCCGGTCAGATAATTGGATAACAAGCTAAGCACAACAAGTAGCTCAAATGGGCATTCGAGGTTACCGTTATAATTAATGAAATTGTTTCTAAGGCCTTCTCGCAAGTGTCCTCCTGAGAATATCTTACTATGGTGGTTTTTATTTGCAGAGGTAAGATTGCTCAGAGATTCCCCAAATTTCTTCGAAAAGTGAATGTCACCCACTTAAGATCTGCGTGTTCAATTGTTCCCCAAACCCCATGAATTGCTCCTCGCAGGCTCATTACAGCGCGGATGTCATCAAAGTGAGCCCAAATGGGCAAACTGTGGGAAGCAATGTACGATTTTAGCCAAACTTGCCTAGAGTAGTAGGTCAACCGAACAAATGGTCACCACCACCTTCTTTCTGGTTTAAATTTACGAGCATCATTTGAATATCCATTCTTCCGAGCGTCGAAAGAGACCAGGAAGGGGAAACAAAACTGATTACCATTCGGTTGCGAGGAAAGTCACCTCGCGCGTGACCAATCTTGGCCGAGAGTCAACCGGATCGCACCCGGCTACGGCTTTGACTTCAAAGTGGATGCGGTCCAGCTCGGAAGGTAAAAGTTGTTTTAACTTCAAGTAAGTTGCACCGTCTGGTGGCGATCCGAGTGGTTCGCAACCACGACGTCGACCAGCTGAAATTGAAAGTATCGATTAAGAGCTCGTTGTTAATGAAGAAAATGTCAACAAGTTACAACAGCACTTCCCTTCCCTGACTCGTCTAAGTGCGATGTAGGCCGATGCAATGGGATGCTGATATGTAATGGACATATTCTTGGCTTCATTAAGCCAACCATGAATCAGGGTTGAATATTTTCAAAAGATGATCTAACTGAAGCCCCGAGACGTACACACATATGAACGTCAGGAAATGTAAGAATAACAAATGTCAATGAGTGATTTTTGTGGCCTACGCAATCCACGGGTTATTTGCGCTGCGACGAAAGCATCTGCTCCTAGATTGCAAGACCACAGACAACTAGACTCGTCAATTCATGAGACCTGGCTGTGTTTTCGAATGTCACTAGCGAGAACGACCACAGCACAAGAAAATCAACAAAACTGACCGGATACACATGCTGTGGTGAACGGAGGTCAACATTGTCTGGCCTGCCCACGGACCGGCAAATCCATGAGATTCTCAAAAGAAAACAAATAATGCTTCCGAATAATGGCAGTCATCAGACGGCGACGTCAAAACGAGCCAATTTCGTGAGGATGGGCGGTGCTAATCTAATTGAGCTTGAATCGTCGATTAGAGACAGAGGGAAGAACCCTCTGCGTTTTGTGTTGAGACAAAATCTCGCATTTGCCGGTGCTGTTTGTGCACATTCTGTTTAGACGGAAGTGCCACTGTTGCTTAATTCCCTGCTGCGGCCACTTCGTCGTCATTTCAACTCGCCGTTACATGTGTGCAGACTCAGGTGAGAGTCGGCTGTGGGCAAGAAAATCGTATATCTTTTTATGAACTTTTGCACGACGTAAATTTTTTATGGCACACAAAACGGAGATTTTTGCACGGCGCGTTCCTCCTGGGTTCGCGGGATGGATCGTGAGAAATTCGCTTACATTTGGATGCCATTTAGTTAACTGTTTTCGAGTAATTTTCGTCGACCGAAAATTGACGGCGAAAGTGAGTGGTTCTTGGTAGGTAAATACCTACCCAAGTCCATTTAGGTTCGGTTATTCACGTTGAATGATTGTGATGGTTAAATCTTATTTGAGGCCCCATTCAAAAGACTGCCAGACAAGTACATTAAATTTATTGTAGCCGCCGCACTGTTGCAGCCGAAATCCGTAGACCGTCTGATAGGCAAAGCTATCTCTGGCAAACAGATAAACACTGACATTTTATCACTATGAAATGCATATTGCCATTCGCATGAAATCACGATTGCGCGTTTAATGATCAATTTGCGAGTGTTACATCTGTTTGTCTATGAGTAAACTGTTGATGAACAAATTCTATTGATCTACTGATGATTATTCCCAAAGCCAAAAAGGTACTAGTTGTTGTGGATTTCGAGATCAAAATAAAAAAGATCACGTACTTGAGAGAACCTTTAAGTAAAGTGAAGATAAAACAAAGTTAGTGGTTGCAACTAGATTCAAATTTGAACTTTCGATAGCGCTGGACAATAATTCGCAAATGTCCCTGTTTTGAAAATAGGCCTCTATTAATTTTCGAAAAACTTAATTGAAATTCTTCTTTGGCACCATTTAGGGTGTCCTAAACTTCCTCCATCCTCGTTTGCACACAATGACACGAGGTATTCTATTGAATTCGTAAATTGATCCTTTTGCATAAAATGAAAAACCTGACTTAAGGCATAAACTATCCGATCGAATGATTCCTTCGCTTGATTAATTATTGTTACTGATGTTCATGGCATAGTAAAATAATTTCTATGTATGTACACACGATATCAAATCAGATATTTCGAACTGACATGTGGTAATGCATTCAAAAAACTAAATTCATCATTTTAAAATTTCTGGACTGTCCGCTTACAAAGAAGAAGACATTAAAGACTGTACTCGAAAAAAATGAGACATCCAAAAATGGTCGCCAAAATCTTTTTTTAGTCGGATTTAAAGGGTGATACGGTCAAAATTTGGTCAAGGGAAAACGCGTGTATAGCGGGGAAATATTTTATATAAAAAAAAAAAAAAAATTTCTTTTTTAATTAAATAATAAATCAGGAAAAATATTCAGTTAGGCTTCCGCTTTTCCAAATCCGAATTGCCGGGCCTTACGCTTGACCCCTGCCATCAGATTTTGTACAGCCACCTTGTCCACCTTCTTCGCCGCAGAAAGCCAGTTTGCCTTGAACTGCTGCTCGTCCTACACGGTGTTCAATAAGTTCGGATACACTTTCAAAATTTGTTAAAAAAATGAAAACATGTATTTTTATTTTTTGGATTTATGTTATTGAAAGCTATGTTTACAAGGAACGTTTACAACATTTCTCTTGGAATGACCCCCCCTTTGTACTCCTTAACGAGCTTCAAACGTTTCTCGAACGCGTCGCAGGCGGCACGCACGGACTGCATGGGCATTTCGTCCCAGATTTTGAGAATTACCGTCTTGAAATGATCCAAAGTGCTGACCTTGTATTCGTTCAGCTTCGCCATCATATAGGACCAAACAAAAAAGTCGAGAGGATTCAAGTCCGGGGAGCTGGGAGGCCACAAAGTTTTGTCCAGAAAGTCGGTTAAATTGTCCCGACACCAGGCTTGAACCACATTTGCCGTATGGGCTGGTGCACCGTCCTGCTGGAACACGTAGTGCTCATCGCCGTAGAGGCTTCGGAGACTGGGGGCAACAACCTTTTCCAAAACCTCAGTTTTGTAGTACGCCGCGTTGATTTTGACGTTTTTTAGCTTACCACGTTTGCATACTGCCCCCCAAACCATCACCGACGCGGCACTTTGGAACCGAGGGATGTTTATCTTGGATTCAGGAATGCTGTCCCTCGATGGCGCCCACACCCGGTCATTTTGCACATTGTGCGGCTGCTGCAGCACGAACAGTTTCTCGTCCGAAAAAACAAACTCCTGACCAGCGTGCCGAGAGAGGATCCTCTTAGCTCGATCCAACCGCTTTTTGCTGGTAGCCTCCGAAACGCCATGGACCTTACGTTTTTTGTAAGGCCTGAAACCAAGGTCCTTGGTGAGTATGGTGTGAGCGGTTCCAATGGAAACGTTGAGATCTGCAGCCGTTTTCCGGATTGAGCGGTTCTTTTTGCGCCGAATTCGCTCCCTCACGATCTTGATGACCCGTGGCGTCCTCGCTGAACGCGGCCGACCGGATCTCGCACGGTCATTGGTCGAGGACGTCTCCCGGTATCGCCTGATGGTCGTGTAGACAAAGTTCCGCTTGACCCCATGCGATTTCAGCAGCCGGAATATATCGCCGGGTCGCTCACCGTTCAAAAAACGCTTAATTACGAAGTCCCGATACTCTTTCATCGCGCGTAACAAACAAACAACAACTAACAGAATGTCAACACCGCGCACATTCGGTAGCGTATGAATGAAGCTAAAGCTGACACCAATACCAATGCAGAATATGTACATGGCGCATACCTACGCAATGATGAAAACTTGTATTCGAACTTATTGAACACCGTGTAAGCAGTTTTTTTTTGGTCTTCTTTAGGTTCGGCTTGACAATAGCCCAGTATTTCTCAATTGGGCGGAGCTCTGGCGTGTTGGGAGGGTTCTTATCCTTGGGAACCACCTGCACGTTGTTGGCGGCGTACCACTCCATGGCCTTTTTACCGTAATGGCAAGATGCCAAATCCGGCCAAAACAGTACGGAACAACCGTGTTTCTTCAGGAAAGGCAGCAGACGTTTATTCAAACACTCTTTCACGTAAATTTCTTGGTTGACAGTCCCGGAAGCTATGAAAATGCTGCTTTTCAAGCCACAGGTACAGATGGCTTGCCAAACCAGATATTTGACAGTTTCGTGTGCTTGAAAATATCTGCTACCTTTCCCCTTCCGTATAAAACTCCTGTCCCGGAAGCTGCTTGTAGTCGGCTTTGATGTAGGTTTCGTCGTCCATTACCACGCAGTCAAACTTCGTCAGCATCGTCGTGTACAGCCTCCGGGATCGCGCTTTGGCCGTCGTATTTGGTTTATCATCGCGATTTGGAGTCACTACCTTCTTGTAAGTCGATAGTCCGGCTTGTTTTTTGGCTCGATGCACGGTTGTAGACGATACACCCAGCTTATTTGCGGCATCTCGGAGAGATAGGTTAGGGTTTCGCTTGAAACTACCGGCAACTCTCTTTGTCGTCTCAGCGGCTTCCGGTTTTCGATTTCCCCCCGATCCAGACTTCCTGGCTGTCGACAAACGTTCCCCAAACACTTTAATTACATTTGTAACGGTTGATTTGGCAACTTTTAGCGATTTTGCCAACTTTGCGTGCGAGTAGCTCGGATTTTCGCGATGCGCGAGCAAAATTTTGATACGCTGCTCTTCGTGCTTGGACGGCATTTTGACAACTGAAGAGTGAATTCCAAAATCAAAATAGGAGCAACATTCTACACACACACACCTTCAAAATGAGGGGTGTTCAGGTTTTTTAAATGCAAAATTGAAAGAAATACGTCAAGTTGATATTGACCAAATTTTGACCGTATCGCCCTTTCCTTCAATCTTTCAGAGAATAAACTACACCATCATGGTTAGGTTTTTGACTTCAGTGGTTTATTGTATCTTTTCTCCATGACCGAAAGCTCGCACTTTGCCGTTGACACCACTCATAAGGTTTTGGGGAATAGACTTCTTTTGATACTTTTTCCCCGAGTTTCTTCAAAGCCAGCTCGTTCTCGAATACTTTAGGTGTTTTACGAAGTTTGGCGTTCATGATGGCCCAAAACTTTTCCGTCGGATAAAGTTCCAGTGAGTTCGGTGGGTTGAAGTCTTTTTGGTACAAAAGCAACATTGTTATCTCTGTATCAGTCTGACACCAGTCGCGCGTAGTGAGTGGCAGGATGGCAAATTCGGCCAAAACAGCGTCTCGCATGACCACAGGAAGGGAAGCAGGCGCTTCTATACACACTCGTCTCGGTAGATTTGACCATTCGTGGTTCCCGTCGTGATGGCTTGCTCATCTCTCCACACCCACAGAAGGCTTGCCAAACCAACAACTTTTTGACGAATTTGTTCACCTTCTTCTTCCTTACCTCCTCAGGAACGGCTAACCGTGACGTGGCAACGAAAAACTCCTGCCCCGGCAATTGTGGCTTGGTGTCCGCCTAAATGTAATTCTCATTATCCATAACGACGCACCTCGGTTTCTCTCGGTACAGCTTCCTGGCACGGGTTTTGGCTACCGTGGAAACCTCCGCTTTCTTCGCCACATAGCGGATCGAAAGATTTGGTCGACGCTTGAACAAATTCAACGTTGTCTTCGTTTTTATTTGCCATTGTCTGACCGCCGCTGGATCGTTTGGATCTCCTTGAATGACTTCACCATCCGGGACATCGGCGAATGATGGAATCCCAGGTGTTTTCCGATCCATCTGTGGGACGCAGTCGAATTTTCCACGACAGCGCTAGGCGAATCCGCTCTTGTTGCCAGGCCATCTCGAGAATAACTTGACATATTGTGATGAAATTTTGCCCACGTAAAGCTTAGCTAGTTTCAGTCAAAATTTCATTAATCTTTACCCACACGTTCGCTGAAATGTTACAAGCTAATCATTGTGTATCATTTTTTTTCGAGTACAGTCTTTAGAACAAATATTAATAGTAATTTTCGCATCGCTTCGAAAAATAATTCCGTGAAATTGCGAACCATTAGCTCTCCGTTTCTAAACGGAAAATCATAATCAGAATAGTGCGATAGAAAAAGAGGTAAAGAATAGAGGACTAATAAAGTTAGAATTCAAGTGATATAGAAAGAGTAAGACGGTTTTAAAATATACATAGAGATGACAGTATAATAAAGAATGAAAGAGAGAGAGGGGGCGATCCCGGCGTAGCATCCATACCTCTTACGCCAAAGTCACGAGTTCAAATCTCACCCTCGGACATGTTACGAAAAACACCCAAAAAGATATTTAAATGACTACGACGGGAGATGAACCAACCCTAGGCTGAAATCCTCGATGTTAATCAAGAAAAAAATGAGAGAGAGAGAGAGAGAGAGAGAGAGAGAGATAAATAAGTAAATAGAAAGATATAAAAGATAATTGATAACATCTCATCCTCAAACCATTCAAGTCTGAGTCGGTGATGTAGTGATAAACGTGACTGCTACTTGGTACCCCAGTGAATCTGAGCTCGGCTCATGAGTTGGTGTTTGCGATATGTAGGGTGGAGGTAAATACAGAAAGAAGAAGAAGGAGAAGACTATTGACGTCTTGAAAGATAGAGATAGCATGGAAGAGTAATGTAGAAAGAGAAGATAAAACAATCAAGAGAAAATAAAATATTGATGGAAGAAAAGAAAACCAAACAAATGATAAAAGGAGAAAGGCATGAGGAAATAGAGAAAATAGAATTAAAATTAGATCAAGATAGATGAGAAATAATGTTGAATATGGAAAAGGAATGAAAAGCATTTTGTTTTTGTTGGGGCGTAGAACCACTGCGTCTACTGAATTGAACTTTTGTGGAAATAAAAAATATACAAGTGAGTAACCGGTTCAAGTCTTTCTAAACGTAATATTAAGTCACTCATGTTTGCATAAAAACATTGAAATATCGGCAACGTAAAACTAACGCGGTTGAGCCTCTCAAACAAATAAGAAAAAAAAAGTAAAAAAGAGAAAAAAAAGATTAATAGAAATAGGTAGAGAACGGCCTAATATTTAACACATTCTGTCGGTTTCATACAGGTCCAATTTGCAATAGTGTATCTTCGTTGTTTATCGATGGGTTTTGTTGGTGTTTTAAGAGAAACAAAGACAATAAATTGAATTTTATGTTTAAGAGGATCCTCCCCTGGATTTGGGCAAAAATAAGGCAAAGTTTGTATTTTTTTTTTGTGGGAGAATGAAAAGGCGTACGAACTTCCGGTTTTGACGATTAAATTTGATTATTATTCAAAATTTCAGAGAGATAAAAAATTGTGAAAATTCAAAATGGCGGCTACAAAATGTCGATTTCCGTAAGCCTCTGCGTGCAAAACATGGGGCGACAACTTCAAGCCTGCAGCCTCTTGTAGTGGACAAAAATCAAGTTATCTAGTTATCATTTCTGAAAGATAATGAAATTTTATACGGCTTGAACTGAATTTCAGAGAATTTAAACTTAAACTCATTGCATAGTGATCATTTGAACTGAAAAGTTTATTTTTTCGCTACTTTTTTTCATTTCAACCGTGTTCAAAAATTATTAATAATTAATTATATTAATGCCATTTTTTAGTTCAAGCCGTACAAAAAATTATAACCTTTCAAACAGTTATTTGATGGAGGGAATCGGATTAATAGTTCAAGCCCGGGGCTTGAACTTAGATTGAAAAACATTATTACGCCTTCACTGTAGATAAAAGAGGGTAAATAAGAAAAAAATGATAATTGTATAGAGAGACTTAAAGCTTAATGGTGAGAGAGAAAAAAAAGAAACGAAAAAAGAGAAAAAAAGAGCGATGAAAAAGATGGAAAATATGAATGATATAAGGTGCAAAGAAACTGAAAGAAGGTGAAGAGAAATAAATGAAAAGAAAGACGAAAAGGTGAAGGGAGTTGAACTGCAGTTATAAGCATAACTGTCCCATGTATATAGGGAACCCCATACAACATGGGACAATTATGCGTATAACGGCAGTGATGAAATGAAAAAAAATAGAGGTTTAGAAAGATAGTTATTGAAAGTTATTTCACTCCTAGACAGAAGTAAAGTTAAGCCTATGAAGAATCAGAGATTAAGATAGAGATAAACAAGAAGAGAAACAGATAAAGGAGGAGTAATATAAAAAAAAGACTTCAATTGTATGTATGTGTGTGTGTTCAACCTAGCACTCATTGGCCGGCAATGGTATTATGGATGAAATCTGCCTGCTAGTTGTTGTAACCATTGAAAGCAGCTTTAATCCGGGAGCTAGAAAATGATAGCTCTACTGCAGATCCAGCAACCCATATCACAATGTCTGGAGAGTTACGCCCATTCCGAGGTTACTTTAACATACAATAATCTCCACATGTAAACATTTCCGATATCATTTGGATAAGGGTACTGATATACACTTCCATATTTGGAAATGTAAAATTTCCAAACCAGGCACGTAGGTAGTATTATTTTAAAATAGTATTCTTATAATATATTTATAATCAGATTAATCTCACCAAAGGCCACCTCCAAAATAACACTAGCTTGTTCATTTGTAAAAATTAAACGTTTTGACGTTGGTTCGTAACTAATTTTATGCACTCGTGATGAGGTAAGCGCAACATTAACGTTGCTTAACCGCCCGTTTGATATGCAACCAGCATTACACAACTCTATTCACCAAATGCATCTGCCCGTACATTAAAGAAAGAGCCGTACGAAGAGACTCTACAAAATGAGAAAAAAGGAGAGATACGAAGAAGCAAAAAGGAAATTGTTATACAAAGAAAACAAAAGCTGTAAAAAAGTGATAGGGGAAAAGGCCAAGTTATAAAATAAAAAATAGACAAGTTACAGAAAAAAAGAAATGAGAAGAAAATGGAAGAAAAGAGAGGTGCGGTGAGATATAAAGGAAGATAAAAGTTACCAGAAAAAAGAAAGAGAGAGTAAATCAGATGGATAACGGACGAGGTAGAACCGAACAAAAAAATGGAAGGAAGAGGAATATAGAAAGATATAAATAAATAAAGTTTCAGAAGAGAACAAAAATAAAGAGTTATAGAAAAGAAAAGACACAATTGAACGAAAACATAAAGACGGAGAAATATTAATAGGATTGAAATTGGAATAAATATTGACAGAGAAGGGAAATATAATAAACAAAAAAAGATAAGGAAAAACAAATTTAGAAATCAGTAAGCAAATTTCTGAGAAGTACGGCACATATAGTGGATGAGATACGTGTGAAAGAGTTTTCAAAAACATCCAATGGTAACCGGTGGGACCGTGGTTTTTTCTTGCATACATTCTCATACATAGTGTGTTCCCTACGTCTCAGTAAATTTCTAATTAATGTTGCGAACATAGTGAAAACAAAAAATTATGAAACAGTGAATTAAAAATAAAAAGAGCACCTTATGACGGGGTTATAAGAGAAACTAACATTGAGAAAGAAGAGAATAGATGTAAAGAAGGTACGAACAGTAGAAGATGATGGAGGTAAACCAAACAGATAGTTGGGTTTAGTCATCGTGGATGTTTACTATTTGGTTTTGGGTTGGTTTTATCACTGTATCAACGAAACAAAACCAACCAAATCCAAATAGAACAAACACGAACAAACTTTCAAAACAAAGAAAGAAAAAAGTGAACGAAATTAACTGAGTAGGGAAGATAATAAAAAACATGATAAGAAGGGACGAGAAAAGTACAAAAGAAAAGACAAACTCAGAAATTACGAAAACTGAAGAAACCAGAAAAATTAACAGATATAAACAAATTGAGAGAAGAAATAGAGAATGAGGAAAGGAGGAAGATACATCAAAATGAATAGAAAAACAAAAAGAATGAGAGAAAAATGAACGAAAATGGATGAAGAGAAAAGATAAGATAAATAAAGGAACGAATAGGAAAAAAGACAAAGGAGGGAGATTGGATGAGCCTAAGAAACGGGTGAACATAGAGATTAATAAAGTGAAATAAAAGAGGGCTCAAAAGTAACGGATTTCGAAGAAAACATAATGAAAAATAATGTCAGATAAATAATGCAAACGTGAGAAGGGAAGAGAAGGGAAACAATTAATAGATAAGAAACGAAATGAATTTAAATGAAGAAAGGTAGATAAGCGAAAAGTTATGACGGAAAAGAGAAAAAAATAAATAAAAATAGAGAAAATGAAAGAAGGGAACAAAAATGAAGGAGAACTCTAGAATGTTTGATAAAGCTAGAGAGATAATGGTTAATAGATTAAAATAGGATGCGTTATATAAAGAGGGATAGACAATACAAAAGAAAAGATGAGGAGAGAATAAAAAGAAAGGTATGTAAAATCAGTTAATAAAAATAAAGAAAAGGAAAAAAGAGATCATAAAAAAGAGATTTTTATATTGGAAAAAAAATCGAAGAGATAAGAAGGAACGTGAAGAAAAGAAACACGAAAAAGAAAGGAATTAAAGAATGGAAGAAAAGAGAAGCGAAGTAAAGAAATATACAACCCGTGCAGTAATGTAAGAGGTATAGAAGCAGCGTTGCTTATTTCTCGGACTGATTGCTATTTTATTTTACAGACAGGCTTTCATTCTTAGGCTGGTTTTCATTAATACCCGTTTTCAGAAAAGCAAGTTATCCACCTTCAATTTTTTTTAACTTTATTTTTAAATAAGGTAATTTTCTACTCAGGAGTAAAAGAGATGAATCCACCTATGCTGAGACGCTACACATTTTGTTTCTGAGAAAAAAAGCTTGAGCTCTATTTTGAAAAGAAAAGTTGAAACTGGTATACAAGAAACGGCAACAGATTTGATAAGGATAATACAAGGGGAATGTTTTTGTCGAGCGATACATGCTTGCTAGGATTGCTGCCGGTCACTCAGGCTCAGTTTAATTCGTTTGCCAATAGCTCATTTCAGAATCAGAATATCAAAAAATGGTGTATGATTTATTTGTAGCACCCACCTACAACTTTTTCGAGCAGCGCATTACTCTAATTTCCAACGAGAAGAAGCTTTCATTCGTGTTCCACTCGACGTAAGATTGGCTCCGAATCTTACGGCGATTGCAAGAAGATTGGAATTCTCTCTCTCTCTCTCTCTCTCTCTCTCTCTCTCTCTCTCTCTCTCTCTCTCTCTCTCGTCATTGATATGAAAGTTAGAGCAATACGTTGTTTGACAAATTTGTAGGTGGAAACAAGTGCTACAAGCTTATAAGCATTTTGTTTATATTCAGCTTCTCAAATGGGCTATTGGCATATGCGTCTCGCTGAATTTAAATGAGTGGCAACAGCAAGCCTGACATTTGCAAGTAATATGAGGTTCTGAGGTGACCAATCGATCATGACTTGCAAGCAGTTATTTATACCCTTTCCAAGCAAAGAAGCTCAAATATGTTATTCACGTACCAATTTAAACTAGCATTGGGGATGCTGTTAGGTCCACATACGATTTTAACATGACAATTTTATAATATTATCTTTGAGAATGATTTCAACCGGCAGTAAGGATGATTTTAAGTTGGAAAGGATGCAATTGTATCACATATATTGTATGTAATATTCCTTTCGATTAGACAAAAACAAGTGTTCAAATATCGAGTTTGTGGATCGATTTAATAAGGTTGAGTGAATATTTTTATGTGAGAGCGTTTCATTTGTCTTCCATTTGTCAGAAGACTCGTTGCGATTCTTACGGTGGTTGCAAGACGATATGAGAGTTAGAGCAATATCAGGTGCAACAAGATTTCAGGGCTCAGTAAGTTTAAGTTAGTCTGCGTAAAAGATAAAGTTAATATCGCTTGTAGTCACCTTCCCGCATCTGGCAAACCACGATTTCAGCTCATTTTCATTCTCTAAATAGTGAGAGAGAGAGAGAGAGTGAAAATGTAATGAGAAAAAGTGTGTCGAGGCTCATACACAACATTGCCACATGTCAAATATTTTTGACAACGCATTGTCTCTCTATTCTCTTCCTTTATCGCCCTTCCATCGATCAACTGCCGCGAGCATTTGATCCAATTGTCAATTCTGAAATAATTTTGTGCTATCTGCATTGTGCTTTCCATTTACATTTCTATTTCCAATTTGCTTTCCAATGGTCATAACACCGTGACCAAACTATAACCTGAACGAATCACTGACTTTTCATCTCTATTCATGCAATTGTAGAATGAACTAATATGAAAATATTCTAGACCGAACTGGGAATCAAACGCAACTGGAGGTCGACTAAGCAGTGATCCTTCTTAATAAGAAGAAGCGGTTGTCCCTAGGTCACCGATCCCTTCACTCTTTGTCGCAACTAATTCCAGCAAACTAATCTTTACGCTGCCCACTGCATGACACGTCAAAATCTCGCAAGGCAGATCATATTTCTTTCAATCATAATCCAACAATCGTCTTCCAGTACAAATCAATGTGAATCTCATGATCACTCGGTCGTTCGCTCGCACGAATGCCATCCATTCGAACATTATAGGTTTTTAAAATTCCAAAGCCTATGATTAGGGCCACTCAGAGAGGCCACATCAAATCTTGACATTTTTGCTGTCCTCCTTCAATTCATCCTGCCTGTAGTCAATCGTTGGTCGGTGCGCTGATTGCACGCGGCCACCGACTGTGGCCCTCGAGGTCGCGGTGCATGCGGCTATCGTTCAGACAGGTATTTATCGCAGAGCTGAGAGGGGGGCGCAGTTCTCTATTCGCTTCATTAGAGTTTGCTGCTGCTTCATGGATCTGCGAACGAATGTGCCTATAGATGCAAGATACATTCCACGATCTCTTTTTTTTTTTGCTGTGCAGGTGCATGCTGCACTTGTTGCCGTCACCATAGCTTAGTACAGCCGGCTAAAATATGTGCTTCTAATCTTAATGGCTCCGAGGGTAGTACTTGATTCTTTGCACGTTGGAGATTTCCAAAGATGATTGTTGTTGTTGAAGCAGTCAAGCGATTTTCCTTCGAGTCACGATTTTCCTTTCCTTCACCATCAGTTTGCAATCGATTATCATCGCCAGGGAGAGAATGGATTTCAGGTGAACTGATCTAGTTCCGAACTTTGCATAGATACATACGTCAAGATTTCACACGAAACAAGATGCCGGAGTTTGACGACACGTTCCTGTTTGAGTGTGCCAAATTTGAGAAGAAAAAGTGGAAATCCTACAACATTAGTCTCCGGCCGAGTAGCATAGTGCTGAAGAGTGTAAGCAGTTTCAGTCCTGGTGTGTACGAAAACAACAACAACATAAACAACAACAACAAAAACAGCAGTAGCAGCAGTAGCAAAAAGTATCTGGCTGAAGATGAGGGTGTAATTGTGGGTGGTCTGAGACCAATCAGCGACGCAAATGTCGAGCCGGTAGTGTTGAGAAAACGTGACCACTCCAAGCAGCATCAGCAGCACCGAAATGGGGCCGTCAGTTATCTGTATTCTAGTGTGAGTCCGATCCGTGAGAAGATTCTCGGGTACAACTTCAAACGCCACTCGTACAGTCCAGGGTTGTTTGCGGCAGCAGCTGCCTCGGGCGGCGAATCGACACCAGTGCCATCTTTTGGAGAATGTAAGTACACAAATAGTGGACTATCACTTTCTGTTCAAACATGTAATATTTATTAACACCTTATAACGAAACATGCATTCGTAATGGCGTCTCCGCGCATTTGTACCGTTTAAGAGACAGGGTAAAGAGTAAGTACGACGAGTTTCTAAATATAAATAAGGCATTTGAATGACGTGAGAAAGCCATCGGCAACACAAACAAACACAGGGCTAGGCTAACGAGCTACAAAACTACTTCGGCTCTGCGATTGAAAAAGTAGTATTACTAAATAAAACATGATAATTGATATTGATCCACTTTTGGCGTGTGTCGGACACATTGCGTCGTGCCCTTTGGTTGATTGGTGCAAAAGGTGTGGTGAAAGTTTCGAAATGTATTTTTGCCCTTCGATGAAGCAATTGACCGACAGAAGGGATTTGGGGATGTGGTTAGGTTGACATCGGTTTTTCAATAAAAATGCATTCGAAGCATCTAGACATACTCTGATTAGTATTTTTGCAGAATACCATATTACATGATTATTTCTTTAAACACAGGAATCTTCTACTGCAGGAATAGTTAGGGAACACAATTGTCATGAATTTAATGCTGGTGTATATCAATACACTTGATTTTGAAAATTCACCAACCGGTTTAATGCAATGCACAGTGGTCCAGAATGCGAATTTAGCTGGAAAGATACGTTTTCAGCCTAAGTTTGAAGTTTTGGAGCAAAGTTGTCTTCTACAAAGTTCCCTCTCCATGGCTGGATTTTGTACCTGGACGCTGGTGGGAGGGCCCAATCTCAGGTTAATGATGCATTGGAGATAGCTGATTTATGATAGATGTCGCTAGGTCATGTCATTATATGACCTTCTACTCTAATGAACCATTCATGGGAGAGCCAAAGGTCCAGCCACACAAAGTAGTGATAATATCACACTCGCTCCTCTTTCTATTTAATAGCCGCGTCGTAGCACGCATGTATACAGGCACTAAAGTTGAGTGTGATATTGGCGGGTTGGACCGAAAATCACTAAGAATTTAATCATAGATAGATTTATTCAATATTAAAAACGTTTAATGTTCAATTTGGGGTGGAAGTTTGAACTGTGTCCTAGAATTTCCTATGCAGTGGACTTCTAGACCGTGGCCAGAAGTGTTGTGGTTTTGTGGGATGCGGAGGGCCCGTTTAGGAACTCAGAGTATAACTGGGGTTTGTCATAACTGGGTTTGTTCAGAATGAAAGAGGTGTGCTACCGGCGGGCTTTGCCGCAGTTTACGCTTAGACGAGGCTAGAAACAGTTTGTAGACGCCTGACATCAAGTAGTTAAGGGACACGACAGGAGGTGCCCTTTTCATTGGCGTGGCAATTCTTTCATTGTTGTTTATTCATTGATTGTCATTAACTAAGCACCAAGTATACCTAAATTGTAATTCTAATTCTTATTCTAATATTATAATTTAAATATGTGCGGTATACGACAGCCGACTTTCAAATTATTGCAAATCATAGAGAGAGGCTACTTTGATATAGCAACTTGCGGCGTAAAAACAACATGAAATTTACAGTGGCATCTCAAATAGCCTGGTCACATTGATACGAACTACAGGGAATGACACGCTCTATATTTTCGTATATCATTGTAATGCGGAATTGTATATTAACGATTTTATGATTTTCTTTTTGCAGAATTTTTAACCGGTCCAAAACGCCCTACCCTATACCACCTAGCCTAACCTATTCTTGTTCCTTCCCATGGAGTTCATGTGGTCTGAGTAGACTAGTTCGCCATTACCCCTCCTCCATCATCGGCTTTGGACTGACTTGCGCTCTTATGCCCCCCCCAAATGCTGCAAAATGAAAATGAAAATGAAAGTTGTCTTCTACAAAGTGGTTTCTAAGAATAAGGCCCTTCTTTTGGTCTGAATGAAAACTAGGGTGGTCCTTGTTTTCAGAGAAATCGAAGTTCTAACTTTTTTATTTGCAGAAATAAAGGCATATTTTTTAGGGAAAAGTTTAGATGAAAATTTTTTAAGCAACTTTGCTGGAACAAATTTTTCTGTAGCTTTTGAAATGTCCGAATTGGAGCAATTTTTCCTTTTGAATCAACCGATTTAGAACAATTTTCCCTAAATAACTTAGAGTTTCCCTACAAAAACCAATTTTTTGCTCTAACTTTTGTATTTCAAATTTACCAACAAAGTTGCTTCCAGATGACTTTTAGAACTTAAAAAGATGTAACTTTTGACCTATAAATCTTGCCGATATCTTTTACCGTTAGCGAGTTATTTACGACTTTCTTATAAAATTACGCCCTTTTCAAATGTGTTTTACTCAATTTAAAAAATAACCTGTTTCCAGTTTTCAAATATAATATGCAACATTATAAAACCTTCCAAATGCAGTTCAGAAATATTTTTTCTGTCTGCCCCAACCAAGGATATCAACAGTTGAAAAAGTCCTTTTTTTTACAAAAACCATAATAACCACAAAAACCATAATAACGATAGCGACGATTTCAGTACATCAAAAGTTGTATATTTTATTGTAATAGAATCAATGGGACCACAGCTTAGCTGAAAAATTTGAGATAAAATAGTTAGAGCAAAATAACTGATTATTATAGGGACACCCTAAGCTACGTAGGAAAAATTGCTTCAATTCGGTCATTTCAAAAGCTACCGAAAAATTTGTTCAACCAAAGTCGCTTAAAATGTTTCATCTACAACTTTCTTCTAGAAAATATGCCCTCATTTCTGCAAGTAAAAAAGTTAGATTTTGGATTTCTCTGAAAACAAGGACCCCCGTAGTTTTCATTCATACCAAAAGAAGGGCCTTATTGTTAGAAACAATTTTGTAGAAAACAATTTTGCTCCAAAACTTCAAACTTAGGCTGAAAACGTATCTTTCCAGCTTAATTCGCATTCTGGACCACTGTGCAATGGGACGAATTTAAGAATAACCGAAATATAACGAGTCTAAACTGGGACCTCAAATAAACTTGTAGTTGGAAGTATCATATTACAAAACTAGAAGCATCGGTAAGAAGAAGAGGGATATCAGAAAATATCAAATTAATTGACAGTTATACATTTTGTTGTGGTAGATTGAGGGTTGACTTAAGTGTTAACGTAACAAGTCTTAGGAAATTAAAGTGTCTGTTGCGGCTGTTGCACACAAATCCCTTCACTCATTGTCTCATGCATTTCTAGATTGTTGAAAACTTATCTTTGAAACGATCGAATTATGTCAAATTCGAATTTGTATATTTGAAACATAATCTTACAATGGTTTTTCAGTAGAATCCTAAAATAATAGGCATTGCCGGATGCCATTTCTGAATTCACGGTAATTCACGCCCTAACTGAAATAATAAATTTCTACAAACTTTATTTGTAAATAAACTCGCCCTGGCCATGTGTGCAGCTGGTGCACTACCAACCAGAATAAATAAGTTAGTCGATTTTTTTTCTCTTGTTTCCCAAAAATCAACCTTTCAGGAACCAATCCAAGGGTAAGAAATGAGACCATCATGCGACCAGTTTCGCTTGGTCGAACTTTGTTTAGTGTGCCTCGTAAATATAGACTGTTTCAGAATGTATAAGCCCGCTTTTGATGTTAGGGTTTATTTTTCTGCAAAGGTAACGGGTGGCAACTAAAATTTTGGAATTTCTTTCTCAAGTTGTCACAAAAGAAGATCCGATTTATTGCAATTAAAGATACATTGTCTGTTGCTGAAAAAATGTTAGTGAAGATTTAAATAGGAGCCTTCATGTCAACTTTGTGAAAAAAAAATTGTCGATTCTACCAATAAATGTTTGCAATTCGTGGCTCTCCAGTTATTTTTGTACACCAAGGAGCTCGAAATCCCGAATAAATCTTCGATTGGGCGACACTGAGCGTTGTGGTTTTTGGGTACAAATGGGATCGAATGGGTATTCAGGAACGATTGTGTTTTTTTAGCGTAAGACGATGACGCTTTATCCGGCCAAAACACATGTTGCCCATCTGCATGATGTTTTTGTTGAAACGGGATCAAAATTGTCTTCAAACATTCGTTCTAATACACATCTTAATTGATAGCCAAACCAGAGGACCTGAACCATGGCTGAGAAAAACCTCTCTCGGAAATGGCCATATACTGCATCACTTTCTGTTCAAACTTATGTTTAAACTTATATTTTACTGTCGGAGATGCAGTAGAACTATCCATAGAATAGTATCGATCGTTTCCGGGAATGTACGTCTTCGAAAGAGGGAAGTAAGCTTCGTCGTCCAAAACAATACATTTTCCGGAATAATTTCCGCGCCACTTTAACCATGAATCTTACCACTTTAACCGCCACTTACCATGCATCAGAACCCTCGTCCTAACCACTTCAAACTATAGAACATCAAATCTAGAAAATGAGAATTCACATAAATTAAGACTAACCACGTTTTCCTTATTTCAAGCTCATCCTCGGTGGCTAAATCCGAGTCTTGTCACTTTTAAAAAGACAACATGTAATAAGGACTAAGATATGTTCCTTAGACTACAAAAGAAAAAACAAAAATATGTTCCTTAGTTTGGATAACTCGGACTAGAGCTCAGTGGTAGATCTAATACTCCATAACGCATCACGAAAAGGTGATTTGCCAGCTTTAGGGGCCAATATTAAAGACATAATGAGCAAACAAGGGATATAACTACCCTAAGTTTCACCAAAACCATACAGTTTTTGGTAAAATGTTAAGTGTCAATCGCAAAAAAAATGTTCCTAAAATACTATTTATCGTTTCTCTAGCTGAACTTTGTTTCAAATAACAATAGTCGGCAAATTCTAAACTTCTTTCGCGTCCATCAACGAAAGTTGTTGAGTTCAATAGAGTTTAACCCGCTAAAGCTGTATGACGTATCCACCAAACAATAATGGACTAATTTTGGCGATGATTGTGAGACAAAAAAAAAAAACTGACTGGCAACCTTTGCCACCCTGTACTTTATATTCCACCAAAAAGTTTTAACCTGATAGTTGACATACAATTCATAATTATATAAATTAATAGTGTGATTATTTTATTCCAGAATTACGGTTGTATCAGAATTTTTTTTCGTTCATTGAATCTACAGCTTGATGAAAAATAAAAATGGACAGTTCCTTGCATTAAAAAAGAAACAGATATATGTGTGTTCAAATCTTTAATACTCGTCATTTTCTTTTTCTTTTCAGGTATGTCCTTTGAAAAATATTCATGATTAACATCATCCCAAATACTTTGGTATACGTCGGTAAGGTCAGATTTTTCATTTTCTGTAGGGTCATTAAATTTTGAAGAGAAACAACAGCGAAATCCAAGTTAAATTAAACATTATATGTTTAATGCAAGTCTTTGGCTCTTTTGTCAGCTTAATCTTAGAATTGTTTCCTCAATTTCTATGTAATTAAATTATTATTATTATTTATTGCATGTCCAACGTCCGATTAGAATTGCCAATCCATCATAATGTTTTGCCAAAGAACTCGGTGGAGAGCTGCTTGTCTCCGTTTCCTCGCGTGTCTCACACATGCAAAATCTTGCTCCACTTGGTCTAATCTTGCTCACAGCGCGCCGCGCCGTCTTGTTCCGGCCGGATTCAAGGCAAACACAACTTTCAGAATACTGTGATCGTCATTGAGTTGCGCCAACTCGTGGGTCATTCTATTACTTCTTTCGTTTTCGTTTACACCGCCAAAGATGATCCAAAGCGCACGTCATTCCAAAACTCCAAGTACTCGCAAGTCCTCCTCGATCAATGTCCACATCTCATGTCCATAGACAACTGCCGGTCTTATCAGCGTCATGTTCACGCTACACCTTAATACTGGGATGAAGTATACCATACCTCAGGTTTTTTTTAATTTTGGTATCGCATGAATTCTGGCAATAATGCATTTCCGAATTTTTTTTTTTTTTTAAATCTTCATTTTACGTCGGCCTATTTCCTCACATGGTGACAATCACCGACGCCAAGGAGACGACTCCACCACCTGGACCCTACCTAACGACTCATGAATATGAACCGGGACCAACGGCTTTACTTCCCTTCCGAAGGAAGACGTGACCAGATTTTTTCGCCTCAGAAAAACCACCGACGTCGACTGGGATTGAAATTTCCGAATTTCAATGCTACAGTTGTCATCTGACGCCACCAATGATCCGAGGTGCACGAATTAATCCACCACCATCACAACCAGATCTATGCGAGCTCTATCAAGCTCGTATCTTAGTCTTCGACTTGCTCATCTTTAATCCAACCTTTCCTGCCTCACGTTCTAGCTTACTGTACTGATCAGCAACCGCCTGGAACGTTGTTCCAACATTCTCCTCGTCAGACAGATGAACTGACTGTATTTACTGAATATCGTACCTGACACCTTCTAGCGAAATATTGATCAAAAAGCAGGAAAGACCATCGAGTTATCGAAGCTCTTTGCGTATTTCTTCATTCGTCCAGTCAGTCTATCGGTTAAACCGAAAGTTATGTTTTCATAGATCAAAATGAGCTTTTCACGCAGTGTCATTAGTTACGTTAGTTACGGAAAGTCCTGAGTGTAGTTAGTGCTACGGAAACGAGGAGGAATTGGATTTTCGTTTCTTCCATCTTTCCTTGGAATTTGGGGCTTTCAATGGGTGGACGCGTCTGCGCTTCCGTGGAGCACTCCGCGACACTGAATGATGTTCCCTCTTCAACCAAACCAGACTTGTTAACTGACAGAGGAGCAAAGGGATTTGTATTGGCATTGGCTTTTTTCGCCATTTCTGTGAAAGATTGCCTGGAACGTTGTTTTAGCGAGCGTTCTAATTTTTTTCCCGCGTTGTTTGAACCCCGAACACGACGAGAAAACGTTTGCAGAAAGCACATTTTGGTGCGCTATATGCACAGGCGCCATCCTTATGTTTCTCCCCGCATTTAGAGCAGCGTGCCTTATTGCCGCAATGGAAGGTCGTATGTCCCATCTGCTTGCATTTTTGGCAGATCATGACCCGAGGTACGGTAATTTCATTGGCTTGCTAAAGGTCGGAAACAATGATCCGAAGTTTATTGGGTCTTACTTTAATTATCTCGGTCACGGCCGAGAATCGCCATCAGAATCATCAGATCATCAGAAATCTGAGGAACATTCAGCGGTTTCGATTTGAGCTGAAAATAATCCATGGACCAGCTGAATCAGCTGGATAGGCTCGTGATAGGGTATCTTTACGAGATACCTCATTATTCGGTGGCAAATATTAATCATCTTCCGACGAATGATTCGCCCGTGGGAGCTTGAAACGCGCCACTCCAACAAAAATATATAAATACACAAATACATTATAATTAACTGAGCTAAATACGGACTCACAATATAATTCCAATTGGATATACCAGGAGAGAGGGAATACACAAAGAAACTTATATTTATTACTGATCACGTCTAGCCGGTACACGCGGCCACACATTCTTCGCCCAGCAGCAGACAAAAAATGACATTTTATCAAAAAAATGGGGCGGTCCCATGGGCCCAGGGATGGTCCAATCGGCACAAAAAGGGGAGTTTTACATATGGGTAGTTGATAAAGTTTGGTGCAAATAGGTGAACGTCGAATACACGTTTGCATTTTTTCTCGGTCACTTCGAATGGAATGACCCTTTGTACATCAAGAATAATTGTCGAGTACTTTTTCAAACAGACGAATCTGATTTTGTAAACAAAGAAGATTCAAACGTAAGTTTCTCAAAACTCGCAGCTCCCTCACGGAAATTAGTATCACCATCATGTTAGGAAAATGTTATTCCTTGTGCTGGTGGCCCTGGTTTGCATGAAATTGCTAAGGGTTTCAAGAATTAAACGTTTGAATCTTACTTCTCCTCATTGTTTACAAAATCAGATACGTTTATTTGAAAAAGTACTCGAGAATTATCAAAAATTCATGCATTTCACCCGGTCTGTTCATCCCTATAGCATATCTTTAGATTTATTGGAGGATTTTTTATGCAAACGGCAAATTTGCTTTGATATTTCACTCGCGAAGGTGAACACGATGTGATTGGAAAATGTTTAAGATGATGTTTTCTCATTTTATAAAAAAAAAATGTTACAGTTTTTGGAAACAACTGACTACCTGAACAATGAACAGGTTGAATATCAAGCCGTGAACCCATTTGTGAACAGATTTTTAGTCAAATCAGTGAGCGTCAGAAGCGCCAGTTCTATATATAGATCACTGGGCATTGATGAGATAAGATTTTTAACGATGACTCTTTCTGATCCGTAATTTTTTCGTTTTTCTCATTTTGTTTTACTATTTTGATGAATCTTCATGGTAACGTTAGTTCAAAACAGTTGTTAGTTCAAGCTGCAGAGGGGGAGTCCTAAAAGGTCGGTGTTATTCGTTACAAATATAATCACCGAAACTACTCTCAGATCCAGGAAGCACCATCTCAATTAGCTTAGTCGAGTTGTTAGACGCAGATTCACTCCAACACGTATATCCTTGGATCAACCTGACATTGACTGCATCAACGACTCTGCTCAGACAATGACATAATGGATAGTGTGTGTATATGATCATCTCAATCCAAATGCCATCGACTATTGATCTTCTTCATCATCATCAACCATCTCCATAGTCAGTCATCGCCATATGGCACTGTTGACTGTTTATGGTCCTTCGTCAAAAACAAAACCCCAACGCACGCAAAGTCTGTCCCTCCAGCCGTGCATACCTGCATTGTATAATCGTCGTTGTTCGCCCCAAATCGGAAGAAATCCCTCAATGCGCACCAGCAATCGTGATTCGCATGAATGTTTTGGAATTGCCGTATGAAAACAAACCATCTAGGTTTTTATTTTCGTTTGTTTTACTGCAAACAATCTTCGACGAAAAACGTGATCAAAATAGAAGATAAAATCTATTCAATCATCTTCGGACGAACATCAACCGCACCACAATCGGTTTGCAATCAAACACATGGTTGACGTTGATCAAGTACCGCGCTGATTAATTCCGACAAACAATCGATCGATGCGGCGACAGCTAATTGAATCGATCACAAAAGAAAGTTATAATCCAATATATTAGGCGCCTGTTCAAATAAAAAATTACTCCTTAACTTTAGTTATGACATTTATGCTTGGATGTTTAATGTCAGCTTCAGGTAAACAAAGCATTATAAACATTTAGAAAAAGTTGAACTCAAACTGAAAAAAATAAAAACTTTGGAAATGTCAAAACCCCTTTCATCACACGCAATCTTTTCAAATTGCCATTAACTATGAAGAAATGTCAGCGTAGCAAGTTACGCAACTGACCGAACGTGTCCCTGCAGGCGACTAAATCAATTGTAAAAATCTACCGAGTGTCACACTTTTCTTTCACTCCCCGACGAAAGTAACGCCCGGGCATTTGAGTAAACAATCAACCCCCCATCATCGAGTGTCAAGCGAAGGTGTCAAGGCAACCGTTGCAATTTGCACTCCGCGCGTGACTGGAGATTGGAAAAGTGTAACCAATTATCGGCCATAATGGAACAATGCAACGAAATTGATCTGTCACCTTCTTCTCTGCATTGGCCGTTGACTTTGGTTGGCACGGGATCAACTCGACCGCGGTTAATCGACAATAGAAATGATTAATGCCCACTACTGTGGGGCATGAATGATCGAATTACCTCGTTTTTCTGTTGCGTGTAGTTCACGCTTACGACATGACGACACAAACTCGCTGCCTACCTTACGAGCGGTATTGTTTTCACGGCAAGCTTGGATTACCGCGAATCTACAATTGATTTTACTGCAGCTTTGACGTTACATAATTTACGGTCGGAAATCTTTATGGGACCGTTTGTTCACAGTTAAGTTCAATCATCGAATTCTTATGCAAAGAAGTCCGGGCAAAATTTGCAATTTGTGGTATGCACATTCGCATCGCGGATATTTTGTTCCACCTTGTGGCAGCGCGCGATTGGGAGAAAGCGACTCACCGCGACTGGGAGCTGGAATGTCACGTTTTATGCAGATATAAACAAGTTCACAATTGGAACTGAAACAACTGAAACTGTGCGCGCACGTATCGGCGCAATACCTCCGGATCGTTAGAAAAAGAAACAAAAATACGATCGGCGATGAACTTTCTTTATTACTTGCTTTGCACACGGGACGTATTCGATCGTAAACGTAAGTTATGAATTTAAAGTCCGTTAGCTTTTTTCAATGTTTACGATATGCAGTTAAGTGTGTGCCAAAAATTGTCGTAAAGCTTGGACTTTTATTGAAGATAACAATACTCATAATTTAAAAGTGCGAACTTTCCTAATTCGATCGAGTCAGAAGATTAACTGGCGCTTCCTCTCCATATTTGTCGTAAACGAAAAACGCACCCATCATTCATTGGCGCTCGCTAGGCACCGACCGGTCAGGCCCATAATTATACGATGTTTTCCTTCTCGGCTTCTTCTTGTTCGTAAACGGAACTAAACTGCCGTCATCCGCCCATAGGAAATTTGTCCACAATAAAACTGTCAGAAGTAATCAAAACATGGACGACTCGAATGAAATGATGTTTCGTATTTCGGATCCGTTTATAATAATAATGTAGCAGCTTTATAGTCATAGAGTGCTACCCAGCACCAGCTACCGTTCTGGGTATGTTTTATGATGTCACGGAATTTCACAGTCCCCACCTCGCCTTTCTATTCATTTGTCAGAGTGGGTGTACGCGAGTGACGGATTATGTGTTGACTTTAGAACGCAAACCAACTTATTCTTCCATTCGGAGAATCCCCTCTATTTTTCAACAACCTTTTGGCGTAGTGGGCCGATGCCAGGCCCAACCAAAACACCACATTCTATCCAGCATGATGTTTCCGGATGAAGGCGGCTACTTCCGGCAGGTTTTCGGTACTTTAAATCTCCCTATACACAGCAAGTCCCGAGGAAAATAAAAGTGGCTTCATATCCCTTTATAATGGACAGTCACAGGAGAACCTTCTTCGGGAACTTGGTGTGGATGATATACTTGACCTCACTGCTCACCTCAATAAAATATCCGGTCCCCTTCCATTCGTTGCCGTCCATGGTCAGACATTTCTCATCAGCTTCGCCTGGTAAATTACTTGACCATTGTGTTCGGCCAATGTTTCTGGATGATGGTCTACTGCTCCGAGACGGCCGGCTTGGACCCACGCTCCCACATGACGATGTGCATGGACGTACTTTTTGACGGTTTGTCTGGTTGCACTGACCTCTTCGGCCTAAGGCACGCCACCTTTCGCGCTTCAGCTTATGCTGGCCGGAGCCAGGCTTACTCTCGATGCGCTTAGCTTCGTACATCACGGCGATAATCTTATAGATGCCGGATCTGCTGCATCCCATCGACACGATGGTGGATTTCTTCGCCTCAGGGGACAGGTGATAGCAGGATCATAAAGTTCTGTCCAGTTAGAATCCGGAATCACTTATTGTGTTGCAGCGGCAAGGAGCGAAAGAGCGTGGATCGAGTGCCTCAAGTTAAGCGTCGTAGTGGAACATATGACCGCAAGCTGAACCAGAAGGTGTTGAGAACCGTCAGAGCAAACCCTGGACTATCAGATAATGAAATCGCACAAAAATACGCTGCTGCTTGCAGTACCGTTCGAAGAATTCGTTTGCGAGCAGGATATCTTTCTTATCGAGCCAGCAAGCAACCAAACAGAACGTTGAAGCAAAGTTTCGTCACCAAAACTCGAGCTCGGAAATTGTACCAGCAGGTTTTGACGAAGTACCAAGGATGCCTGCTCATCGACGATGAAACCTGCGTCAAAATGGATTTCGTACAGCTTCCTGGCCAAACATTCTACATGGCGACGGCACGAGGAGATGTTCCTGCGAAGTTTTAGTTTGCTTTTATGGACAAATTTGCCAAAAAACTGATGATTTGGCAAGGGATATGCAGCTGCGGAGCAACGACCAAAGTGTTCGTGACGAATAAGACGATGGACTCGAAGCGGTACAAGGAAGAATGCCTCAAAAACCGCGTACTACCTTTCATTAAAGCCCATAAAGGTCTCGTGAAGTAATGGCCAGATTTGGCGAGTTGTCTCTACAGCCGGGAAGTCATCCAGTGGTACCGCGATAATAACGTAGATTTCATCGATAAAAACATAAATCCACCCAACTGCCCACAGTTCCGGCCCATCGAGAGATTTTGGGCAATAATGAAGCGGAAGCTTAAGAAAAGTGGAAAAACGGCTCGGGACGCGACTCAGATGACCAAAATGTGGAACAAATGTGCCAAGGAAGTTGACTCCGGAGGTGTGCAGCGTTTGATGGGAGGAATAAAGAAGAAAGTGCGAATTTTCATTAGAAACGAAGAGAAATTATTTGTATTGATATTTTTTCCTTAAAGTACAGTGAATTTACCTTTGTTTTGATGTATTAAACTTATTTGTACGTCAATCCGTTACCGAGATACAGATGATTTTATTATTCCGGATTCTAAATGGACATAGCTTTACCATCGAAACGAGATTTTTTACTGTTTTATCATTGGTATCTACAAAACTACTGAAATTGTTGTCAAAGTTTTACAGTAAACAAATGAAGTACCAAATGGTGGAATACAAAGGAAAAGAAAAATTCCTGGTATTTTGAAAATTTTTATAGCTAAAATAGGAAAATTTCAACTACGAATTGGCGAGGAGCTCGTTCTTTAAGTGTAAGTGAAACAGTGCGTGCGTTCAGGAATCTTCATAATAAGGAGATTTAATATTGAGTCGTTTGAGATTTCAATACGTTATTTTTCAGTGTCTGAGTCCTCCCTTAGCTCAGCTGGTAAAGCCGCATACCTCTCTGGAGGTGACTGGATTTGATTCCCGGTCTTGTCCAGAAATTTTTCGCCAAAAAAATTACTCGACTCCATAGGCATAGAGAATTTTTCGGAATTTGAAAATTAAGTTGATTAGTCATACTGTTATATATCAACTAGAAACTTCCTAACAAATCTTCTTACTATTCTTATTAATCTTTTCGTTACTATGTTCAATAAACAGTAATAACATTCGTAATCCTTAGTCAAGTTTGTGTAGGATACAATCGCAACATAATTTTCGTTTTTAGGTATTTGCATCGCATTTTATTTATTTCTACATACATGTCTTTTATTTCATTCCCATTCTTGCAGCAATGCCAAACAGCTTTCCTAAATAGCATGCATCGCAAGAAGTGCTGAATCCTTTACAGCTTTGTATAATATATAACATGCGACTAGAAAATAAGGAGAATGATTAGTAATTTCCATTTAATTCCAACTACCTTTATTGCTTATCTTGACAGATACGCGTATTTCGTCTACAATGTGCAGACTTCTTCAGTGTCGAGTATTAGGCGAGTATTAGTACACGACACTGAAGAAGTCTGCACATTGTAGACGAAATACGCGTATCTGTCAAGATAAGCAATAAAGGTAGTTGGAATTAAATGGAAATTACTAATCATTCTTCTTATTTTCTAGTTACAGGTATTCCACTAAACAGCTCACACTCTCCATAATTCATATAACATGCGGTTTTTAAATTTACGAAACATTCGTACTTATTAATGTGCACGAAAATTTCGTATCGTCCTTCCATACGAAACAGAATCAGTTACCCGTATTCTCATACACGTTTGAATAGTATTTTACTTAAAAAATAATCTTTTCTTTGTATGAAAATTACTGTTCAAAGGAAAATAAGATTAAGAATGTATACTTCTGACCTAGATTAGATTGGGTTCTTTGCTCTAGTAAGCAATTAACAAACAAACGATAACCCTATAACTTCATGAATAAATGTCCTGAACATACATTCAAGTGAATTATTCTTAAAAGTTCATAAGTAAAATCGAACAATCCATTTTGTTACATAATTTAATTTTCATTGCATGCCCAATCAATTGCCAAGCCCTGAGATTAAAATTCGCCAAAAAGGGGAAAGAAATTTTTTGAACAAAACGCAACGTAATTTCCCTAAATGTAATTCAGTTTACGAGCGAGCAACGGATCTATTACAAATAATTATAACGTCTCCAGATGATTCGCTTTTCCAAAATGTGGGGAAAACTTACTCAGCTACTGTGGGAACCCAACAACATACACTTAAAATGGACCAGTCTACTGCACTGCCCATACTGTACGAGGGACTGTGGTTGACAATCACTCATATAATTGATTGAACAACGACACTGACACGTCTAGCAATGGTTCCACCAACGATACATCTTGGAATATGTTGCGCGTATGGGATGGTGTTTGTGCGTTTTTATAAGCTCGACAACGATGACGTGCCCGGAATGCTCAACAACCGCTAGGAATGCCAAATTTGGCTGAATCACCGCATCAGAGTTTGTATAATAAGGGAAAACGCAAGCGATCGCTCGCCATAAACAACGTGTTGTAGGCAGGGATAAGCATGGTGTCCCGTTGGTACCGTGGTCAGTTGGATACGGAAGATGTTCAAGTTCAAAAAGAAAAGATAATTAAAGTCTGTATCAAAAATTCCAGACGGCGTTTTAGCAATAAATTTAAATAAATAAATAAATATCAAATATATTAACATGAAGAACGGTTCGTAAATTTTGCGCCAATTTCGCAAAATTAGTAGGATACGATTTTACTTCTAAAAGTAGGCTTTGATAACCCTGTCTAATATACGATATTTAGGATTTATTCCCAACGGGAAAAATCTAAACTAAATTTGCACAAAGTCCTGAGCAATATTCTATCAGATTCCTGTGCAGGATTTGTTAATAATCATGGTCAAATATTTCTGATAATTCTAAGCCTAAGTAAGCCAAAATCTCCAGAAGAATTTGCTCAAAAACTTGAGATAAATTCGCTTTAATTTGCGAAAACAGCTTTATACTTTAGACACATCGAAGAAGAATCGCCTCAAATTCCGAGAAAATTTTGTTTGGAATGCAGAATACGGGATACGAACAAAATTTTCGCCAGAATCTTGTGCTTAGGATGTCGAGCAAGGCTCCCTGTGACCCCGAGCAACATACCTTATTCTAGCGTTTGAACCAAAGCTATGTCCATTTAGAATCCGGAATAATAAAATCATCTGTATCTCGGTAACGGATTGACGTACAAATAAGTTTAATGCATCAAAACAAAGGTAAATTCACTGTACTTTAAGGAAAAAATATCAATACAAATAATTTCTCTTCTTTTCTAATGAAAATTCGCACTTTCTTCTCTATTCCTCCCATCAAACGCTGCACACCTCCGGAGTCAACTTCCTTGGCACATTTGTTCCACAATTTGGTCATCTGAGTCGCGTTCCGAGCCGTTTTTCCACTTTTCTTAAGCTTCCGCTTCATTATTGCCCAAAGTCGCTCGATGGGCCGAAACTGCGGGCAGTTGGGGAGATTTATGTTTTTATCGATGAAATCTACATTATTATCGCGGTACCACTGGATGACTTCCCGGCTGTAGTGGCAACCCGCCAAATCTGGCCAAAACTTCACGGGACCTTTATGGGCTTTAATGAAAGGTGGTACGCGGTTTTTGAGGCATTCTTCCTTGTACCGCTTCGAGTTCGTCGTCTTATTCGTCACGAACACTTTGGTCTTTGCTCCGCAGCTGCATATCCCTTGCCAAATCATCAGTTTTTTTTGGCAAATTTGTCCATAAAAACAAACTTTAAACTTCGCAGGAATGTAAAATTTTTGGCCAGGAAGCTGTCCGAAATCCATTTTGACGTAGGTTTCATCGTCGATGAGCAGGCATCCTTGGTACTTCGTCAAAACCTGCTGGTACAATTTCCGAGCTCGAGTTTTGGTGACGAAACTTTGCTTCAACGTTCTGTTTGGTTGCTTGCTGGCTCGATAAGAACGATATCCTGCTCGCAAACGAATTCTTCGAACGGTACTGCGAGCAGCAGCGTATTTTTGTGCGATTTCATTATCTGATAGTCCAGGGTTTGCTCTGACGGTTCTCAACACCTTCTGGTTCAGCTTGCGGTCATATGTTCCACTACGACGCTTACCTTGAGGCACTCGATCCACACTCTTTTGCTCCCTGAATCGTTTGAGCACATGATACACGGTTGATTTGGCGATTTTCAACGTTTTTGCAATTTTTATTGCGTACCACGTTTGATTATCAAAGTGGGTGTGCAGAATTTTTTCTCTTCTCTCGGCTTCCATCTGGAATAACTTTTGACTCACTGCACGAAACACCGTTAAATGTATACCACAGAGAGTGGGCGCCTAGGTTAATAAACCGCTGTAAAATAATGCTTGCAGCGGTCACTTCCCGTGCCGCTGCAACACAATAAGTGATTCGGGATTCTAACTGGACAGAACTTTATGCCACTGTTCTACATCGACATCCAGAAAGGTCTCATGTATTTATAACGCTTGAAACAAATTTTTAATACCGTTGCCGACTTGTACGAACGAGTGTAATTTCATAATCGAGACATTGGTTGATTCAACTAAAGATTTTTCTGAAACTTTTTTCTAGGTACTTCAGGTGTCTAATCATAATTAGATGACTTAGATGACTGCATTTAAAAAATCTGTTTACCTGATGCACTTAAGGCTTGGATTAACTTTTGTTAACAGGAAGACCAACGTCTTCATCGAACAAACACAGTCCAATGAGGGAGCTGTCTACAGAAACTGCTATAACAAATCCTTTATGTTCTGCTCTGGCAACGTCCGCATCGACAGCTTCAATAACCTCAGAAAGCTCAGATCGTGGTTTAGAGTATATTTCAAGTATATTTTCACAATGAACACATTGAAACGAGCTAGTTGATTTTTGGTTGTTTTAGTTTGTTTTATCAGTGTTGTACAAATTAGCGATCAAAAACCAAACAAAATATGAAAAAAAAATTGACATTTCAAAGGATCACCTTGATGTAATATGGACCATCCTAACGAAAAAAAGTGAACCTTCCTTGTGTAATGGTGTCCGAATATTATCCGTACAACAAAATGGTGTTAAAACTATCTTTTATTTTTATTTTATTTTGTTGGAGGGTATCTTGCTGGAGCTGCGTGACAGCTTGGTTGTCAAGACTAGACCCTTTCCTAACGTCACCTCTACTACGACCAATACCTTAGAAGCAATAGCCTACGTTGGCCGTTTGAGCACTAGTTGAAGTAATTAGTATTGGACCGTAGTATTTTTCTAAATTTCAGTTTCAATTTTCCCACGATGATGTTTTGTTATGCAGTCGTAAAATGGAAGCTCAAATTAATACCCTATCCTAGATGTCACGAGCTTTGTTTGATGATTTCTAATGTTTCCTAGAGATGATAATCCGGGGCAAAAAGCCGTCTATGTAGGTAGTCCCCAATGCTGAAGTCATCTCCAGGCCGTATGCAGTAGTAACTAGATTTCAAAAAGACATGTAAATTGCCAAACAATAATTCTTAGGGGCGACATTCAGGCCTATGATGTAGTCTATATTGCCAACTAGTAGAACTGAAGTCAACCTCAAGAAGTATTGCAACAAGAGTATGCATAATATTAATTATTCATACAGCGAATGATATTTCTAGACAACCCTCAATTTTAATGGTGAGCCTATGTTGGCTATTTACAGCACTGCGGTATCTTCTAATAAGAACCCCAAAAGTTTGGATTAGTATGTAATGAGCTTCCATTTTAAAGTGTGTTATAAGGGTCAGTCAGTCAGGTTGTCATATGCTAATGGCTTTTATTTTACATTTTACAGCCCCGAGAATGTAACCGAAACGGAATCGAAATAGAATTAAAATGGATGCAAAACGGATTCGAAACGAAACCGAAACTGGAATTGTAATGGAACTACCGTGATTAAACCCCCCCCCCCCCCCCCCCTTTCCCTTCTAAAGTAAGTCAAATACTAAACCCTCACTGAGCGGTCCCTCAGCAATGTTGCTGAAATAAACTACATGGAAAGGTTTAATCAACTGCTCATGCTTCCTAAGCGGGCCCTCTCTAATATACATGCTTGTCATCATCAGTCTAAAGTAACACTTTTCTTTGGCTATGTGCTTCAATTCGAACCGTCAGATATTTACCATGATCAAAACATTCACCCTTTTCGAAAATTTGCAATTACTTTCACTTATTATACCACGAGCAAACCAGGTATTTTGGTTATTCATTCCATAAAACAAATGGATAAAATACAACATAAGTTGCCACGAAAATGAAAAGTGTACTTTTAGTCGTTTCCCTTTGATTGAAAGTAAGAAGTCTAAGAGTGAATTGCGGCATAACCCAACAGTATCACACCTGATGTTAGTGCCTTTATATAAACGTTCTACGACGTGGCAGTGAAATAAATGTGCAGAATATGTGATACTTTCACTACTGGTCAAATTCTTGGTCTCACATGCATGTTTATAGCATGAGATAAGCCCTCTCACGGTCGACAAGGTGAAAAATTTGACCCGCGAGAGGCGAGAGAAAGATATCGGCTTTCCTCCATGCTGAGTGAACGCCCCACATCACGTGGTTGCTTTGCACAGACAGCAGCAGGCTGCAGGTCATGCTGCAGGTGGCAGTGTTGCTAGAAATAACAGTCCAATGAGCCGTTCGGTTGGATAGTAATCAGTATTAGCTGAATAACTTTTTCCATAAGCGTCGAATCGCTTTGCGGTCTTGGAAGAAAATTTTCCTTATTTTTAGAGGACAACTGGTCACCTCGCCAGATTTTTCTTTGAAAAATCAAGTTTCCCCACAGAAAATGCTATGGAAAATTAAATCCGCGGGCGCTAACATAGAGTTTCACCGATCGAGCTGAAATTGTGCACAGTTATTATAGGACCCCAAAGGCTCCCAAAAATCAAAAGGGAGCGGCATTTATTTTCCTTCATATTCCCAGGCTATTGGTCACCCTGATGGCGGAGTAAAAATACACGAGTTTAATATATTTTGATTAGGAAAAACTATACCAATTTTGACACACTTCTGAGATTCACTAGAACTGTGAAATTGCTGTATATATACTTATATTGCTTGTAAAATCGAGCTTTAATCCGCGGATCAGAGTTTGGAGTAAAAAATCTTTAACTAAAATTATTTGCGACAAAAGGTTATTTCCTTTAATGATCCATAGCAACAGGCTCATTATCCCATCGGAATACGATCGCTCACGCAAATATCGGTGTAGCGCAACTCGAGTGCGTGCGACAAAATCTCAAAGTTGGAAGCATGCGTCACGTCCTTATAGTCCGAATGAGAGCGAGAGGAGAGAAACGCAACGCAGCCAAGACAAGTTTCGTCTCGCGCTATGACTTCAGGTTCTCGTTTGTGTATTCCATTTATAGAAACATTTTTTTTTCTTACAGTCGCTCATTCGAAATGAATGCGATTTGCGGGAGAGGTGTGGGTGAGGGGATATCAAGCAGAAGTACAGGGTTTATTATAAAGCACGCGAATTTTTAGAGTTGTAGAGGAATCAGCTTCATCACCATCGCCATCGCCGCCACCACCACCACCACCAACATCGTGAATACCTAATTCGTATGATGGGGTTCCCTTCTTACTTCTGCAGACTGGTACAGTAGGCGTGGGATGTTTACCGGTTGCTATCGCAAGTAAAACAATTTTGATAATTAAATTAAAGCCTTGACCTATCAATAGAAATGTGTTCACGAATTCGTCGAAAAAATCGACCAATATTCCATGAACCATCCTAACGCAACTTGCGCGCCAAGACGATCGCTGACGGAGCGCAGTCAGCGGCCGCCGGCCATGCTAAGCCAAGCAAGAGAGTGATACAACTTTGCACTAAGTTGTTCTATATGGGAAGTCGCGGTTTCCTCCCCTTCGCCTTCGTCGCCGTCGCCTTCATTGGTGAGAACAACCAGTTCCATCAACCAAGCGGAGAACTAGCTAGTAGAGAAGTGCTCACTTCGTCGCCGTCATTTTCGTTCGGATCTTGCTGTCGAAAAGAACGCAGTTTTTTTTTCTCTGATCCAAGGTGTGATCGCAGCCTCCTTCTGCAGGCGGTTCCACTTCTCGAAGACGCGAAAAGGAGTGAGGGTCAATTTTGCGGTTGCTCTCCCACAATTATTGTACGGTTGTTGTGTTTCTTGCAGTTCGTCATCACCGTCGGTAGAGACAGAGACGCGGAAGCGACAAAGAAGTGTGTACAAGGTGAAGTGTAGCCGACGTGATATAAACGTGAGAATTTACCAATCCCTGACTGTGCTCCAGGAAGAGGATGCATTGCTGAAATTCCATACTCCAGTCCAATGCGCAGTGCTGCGTGTGATCGGCTGAAAAAAAGTAACGTTTTCATCTATCTCCGGACAAGACGACGTCGACGATCTGGAGAAGGCGTGAGCAGGTCTATTTTTGGATTATTCCCCCAAATTGGAAGTGAAAGAGAGTGATTTTTTTTTTCGGAAGGGAGTCGTGAAGTTCTGTGAAAACTCAAAAGTGAATGTGACTGTATGCGGTGAAGTCATCGATCAAGCAGGCGCAGAGATCAAAAACATGAGATCACTTTTAATTAAGATCGGTCAGTGAACGAGTCTGTCCTATACAGTTATTTTTTTTCGGGTTGTTTTGCGTCGCTTGTAAATAGCTGTGTGGTACCAAACAGCTGAGGAGGAACAGCTGAACGACCGAACGAACCGAGTGAGAGCCAGTGCTGTTCGTCTGCCAATCATCATAGTCATCGCTGGCTGATGGAATCGCTGCTGCTGCTGCTGAGGTGTGTCTTCCTTTGTTATGCGTGTTGCTAGTGTATTCTGTGACAAATCAGTGGAACATTTCTGGAAGGAATTTCAAGAATTGTCATCCTCTTGCTGACTCAATTGATAGTGCGGGCCTTCACTATCAGTGCGATTTGTGTATTTATTTGTGAAGAATTCAGACAGATGCGATTGGAATGCAGTAAGAAGACACAATTTTGCAGGAAACTGATCTGGAGGTAAAGGTTAATTTTTATTATAATCAGCATTGTTAATTTATGTGCAGAAAAAGAAAATCAATTTGTTAGTCGAAATGAGCAAAATTGGTACACGTTTTCGGTAATAATCAATGCATTCCGAGATTATCAAGTCTTATCGCAGCTTAATAGGAAAGCAATGGTTCAACATAGCGTTTCCTCTGTGGTGTTGGAAACGAATGGGGATGCGCCTTTTGGGTCCTGGCACTTGAAATAATCAATATGTTATCGAACGTTTAGGTGATTTAAGGTGATTTAACGATGAGTGGTGGCCCGTGTTTGAAGCAGTGCATTCTCCTGTGGTTGTATGGCTATTAGGCCGAACGCCATTATTCTGAAGGACATTATGCCGAAAGCCATTAGGCCGAATGGCTCAGTGCCTACTGAAAGACTTTGGACCGAATGAGTCATTAGGCTGAATTTAGAAAAGTAGAAGATTGAACTTCATCTATATATATAAAGGGTGTATTCGATAAAAATGGCACACACATATAGGTATACTCATCAAAATTAAACTGATTATCGGATTTTCTTGAAATTTTCAGGGAATGAAGAACTACTAATGAGTTTTGATTTACAACATTTGTTTTATTCAATTTCGTCTCCCATCCCGAATGCCCGCACCTTGCTAATCACTCCACCCATCAAATTTTGTACAACCGATTTTCCCAGTGTTTTTGTTGTTTTTACCCAAATTTTCTTCAATTCTAGCTCTGTTTTTATAGTTTTGGGATGTTTGCGAAGTTCCGTTTTCATAATTGCCCAGAATTTTTCAATTGGACGAAGTTCCGGTGAATTTGGTGGGTTCATATCCTTTCTCACAAAATTGACTCCGTTGGCTCGGTACCACTCCAATACGTTTCGAGCGTAGTGGCAGGATGCTAGATCAGGCCAAAACAGAGTTGATGCTTTGTGCTTCTTAATGAATGGCAAGAGACGCTTCTTAAGGCACTCTTCCGTGTAAATCGCACCGTTTATTGTTCCGGAAGTGATGAAGGGAGCACTTATTTCACCACATCCGCAAATCGCCTGCCAGATTAGAAACTTCTTTGCAAATTTCGATAGTTTCTTCTTTCGAACATCCTCCGGAACATCGAACTTCGACTTGGCAACGAAATATTCTTACCCAGGAAGTTGACGGAAGTCGGCCTTGACGTATGTTTCGTCATCCATCACGATGCAACCGGATTTGGTGAGCAGCTTCGTGTAAAGTTTCCGGGCGCGGGTTTTCGCAGTGATGTTTTGTTTTTCATTCCGGTTTGGGGCTTTTTGCACTTTGTAAACATGTAACCCAGCACGCTTCATGGTTTTCTGCACAAAACCGACTGACACCTTAGACTTTTTAGCGACATCTCGAATTGACATGTTTGGACGGTTCTTGAATTGTTGTACGACTTTCCTGGCCATTTTACTGTCCATTGGACCACTTTTACGACCACTCCCTTCCTTTCTTTGGACACTCAGACGCTCCTTGAAGGTTCTTATTACACGAGACACAGTTGTATTTGCAATTCCAAGCCTTTTAGCAATCCACCGGTGGGACGCCCCTGGATTTTGATTGTGAGTGCACAAAATTTTCTCACGGACAATTTCTTGTTTCGACGACATGACTGGAACTACTGAATGTATAACTATGAAACTTGGCAGATGTAAATAATACACTATGGATAAGATCTACTCAAATTTCTAGGTTTTTTACTCATACGATTCAAAAGTTACAGAAGATTTTCTGTGTGCCATTTTTATCGAATACACCCTTTATGTATAAAAATGAATTTCTGTCTGTCTGTCTGTCTGTCTGAACCATATAGACTCGGACACTACTGAACCGATCGGCGTGAAATTTTGTATGGAGGAGTTTTTGAGGCCGGGAAAGGTTCTTATGATATTTAGAGACCCCTCCTTCTCTGAAGGGGGGTTCCCATACAAATTAAAAACATATTTCTGCATAACTCGAGAACTAATCAAGCAAAGGAAACCAAATTTGGCGTGTAGAGGTTTTCAAAGACATTCTGAACATTCCCCCATTCTGAAACGGGGGGCACTCAAACAAATTTCTACATAACTCGAAAATTAATCAAGCAAATGGAACCAAGTTTGGCCTGTGGAGGTTTTTGAAAGCAATAAATATTTCTAAGGTGACTCGGGACCCTTCCCCTTTCTAAAAGAGGGGGTTCCCATACAAATGAAACACAAATTTCTGCATAACTCGAGAGCTAATCAAGCAAATGGAACCAAATATGGCATGTGCAGGTTTTTGAAGGCAAGAAATGGTTCCATGGTGGTTTGAGATCCCTTCTCCACTTTAAGGGGGGGGGGGGATGTCTCTCATACAAATGAAACACACATTTATGCATAACTCAAGAACAAATCAAGCAAATGGAAAAAAATTTGGCATGTAGAGGTTTTTGGAGTCAAGAAATAATTCTATTGTAGTTCATGATCCATCTACCTCTTTAAGACCCCCCTCTCATACAAATGAAACAAAAATTTCTGTAGAACTCGAGAACTATTCCAGCAAATCAAACCACATATGGCATGTGGGGGTTTTAAGAGGCAGGATTTCTATATATAAAAAAATGAATTTCTGTCTGTCTGTCTGTCTGACCCTTATAGACTCGGTAGCTACAGAGCCGATCGGCGTAAAAAAAATTATACTGGGGTTTTTGGGGCTGGGGAAGGTTCTTATGATTGTTTGAGTCCCCTCCCTTCTTTGGAAGGGGGTATTTTATTCAAATGAAACAAAAATTGCTGCATTACTCGAGAACTAATCAAGGAAATGGAACCAAATTTGGCATTTGGGGGGTTTGAAAGCAATGATTGTATGGTGATTTGAGACCCCTCCCCTCTCTGGAAAGGGGGGTTATCATACAAATGAAACACAAATTTCAACCAAAAAAATGAGAATTATCCAGGTAACTAAAACACAAAATGAGCATTTCTCGGGTAAGAAGCATGTTCTGATAGAAGTTTGAACCCCTTCTTCATCAGGAAAAAAAACTCAATCCGAAAACCAACCATAAAAGTGCCAGTTCTATTGAAATTGCATTCATTTAGTTGCAAGCGTAGTAGCGCACGCACCGGGTTCAGCAAGTATTTCATAAAATCTTTGCTTTTACAGCTTTCATGGGAGATTATTCCTGTCATTATTTTGATTCAGTGCTAACGAAAGAACTGCAGTACACTCATGAAAACGTGACGCGAGATTGGACACAACACTTATGGTTCTTACAAACGAAAAAGGATCATAAAATTTACCTTTTATTATCGACCGGTTTCAGGCTTGACAGGACGATGTCCAACTGATTACACGAGGAGATCGATCATATAGAAGGAATCATTTTATTTTCCTTGTCGTCAAGTGGAAAAGGGACGATGATATTGGGGCATCATCTTCATTCATCGGCGGCTGCTCAGTTGTGGCGATGACCACTGATTCCCATGCATTGAACTCGGATACTTTTCTGACACATTTTTTTCAGTTTTGCGCGATCTCAGCCTATTGCATGATTTGGCTCCATAGAGTGTGCAGCTACACTCGATTCGGTTGCCCTACCATTGTCCACGTCGTTTTTGTGTTCCCTCAGACGAACTTTCATTTTCCGATGGGCTTGGCCTATATAAACCGCTGGACAACTCTTGCAAGGGATTTCATAAATGCCTGGCATCTCCCCAAGCAACACACAAGTTTTATAACGGTTGAAAAAACTTTTATGTGACTAGATTTGGTTGTATAGGAGCCTACTCAACATAAAATCATGAAGATGTGTCACTAGGGTCGTCCATTGGAACTTTGTCTTTTAGGAAACACAAAGTATCCTTCAAAGTTCGGCCGCTCTTGTAGACCGCCTGAAAACCATGATTTTTGAAGATACTTTGCATGGCGTTAGTTAACTTTGAGTAGCATGGTAAGCTGATCCTTTTAACCTCATCCTTTTCTCGTTTTAAATAGTGCAGTGGACGAATTTCACGCCAACTCATCCAGTGTTTGGCAGCACCCACTCAGAATCCAATGAAACTTTGTGGGTGTGTAGACTATTTCAAGCATCTTTGCATTCTTTGTTTTTTTAAAATTTTCCTTGGACCTTTGGAAAGGGGTTTTTGTTTTTTGGTGTTTTTTTTTAATAAAAAAAATAAAAGAGAGAAAAATTATAAAAAAAGGTGGGGGGGGGGCTTTTAGAAAATTGTGGGGGTTTTTTAAAAAATATTTAAAAATTAATATAATTCTTCCTACACACTAAAAAAATATATTTTAAAACTAGCTGAACCCGGTGCGTGCGCTGCTACGCTTGCAACTAAATGAAGGAAAATTTAATATAACTGTCACGTTTATGGTTTTTTTTTCGAAATGAGTTTTTTTCTTCTTGAATAAGCAGGGGTTCAAACTTCTATCAAAACATGCTTCTTACCCGAGAAATACACGGTTTGTGTTTAAGTAACCTGGATAATTCTCATTTTTGGTTGAAATTTGTGTTTCATTTGTATGGGAGCCCTCCCTTCCAGAGGGGGGTGGTTTCTCAAACCACCATACAATCATTGACTTCAAAACCCTCCAAATGCCAAATTTGGTTCCATTTGCTTAATTAGTTCTCGAACCATCACACTGGGCTCATCGATTATAATAAAAATGTGAGTTTCATTTGTTTGAAGCCCCCCCCCCCCCTCAGAAAGGGAGGGGTCTTGAACTACCATAGAAACATTCTTGCCTTCAAAACCCCCCACATGCTAAATTTGATTCGATTTGCTTGATTAGGTCTCGGGTTATGATGAAATTTGTGTCTCATTTGTATGAGAGCGCCCCTTCCTGAGAGAGAAACAAACAATCATAAGAACCTTCCTCAGCCCCAAAAACCCCTTCATATAAATTTTCACGTTGGTCGGTTGAGAACTTTCCGTGTCTATAAGGGTCTGACAGACAGAAATTCATTATTATGTATATAGAAATCTAGCCTCCAAGAACCTCCATATGCTAAAAGTGGTTTCATTTACTTGATTAGTTCTCGAGTCATGCAGAAATTTGCTTTTTATTTGTAGGGGGAGCCCCCCTCCCCTTCAAAATGGGGAGGGGTATTGAACTGCTATAGAAACATTTCTTGCCTCCAACAACCTCAACATGCCAAATTTGGTTTCATTTCCTTCATTGGCTCTCGAGTTATGCTAAAAATTATGTTTTATTTTTATGGGAGTCTACCCTTCCAGAAGGCGGAGGGGTCTCAAACCACCTTAGAAACATTTCTTGCCTTCCAAAACCTCCACCTGCCAAATGTGGTTCCATTTGCTTGATTAGTTCTCGAGTTATGCAGAAATTTGTGTTGCATTTGTATGTAAACCCCCCCTCCCTCACCCTTCCAGATGGCGTAGGAGTCTCAAACTTCCATGGAAACATTTCTCTCCTCCAAAAACCTCCACATGCCAAATTTGGTTCCATATGCTTGATTGGTTCTCGAGTTATGCACAAATTTGTGTTTCATTAGCATGAGAGCCCCCCTCTTACAGAGGGCGGAGGGGTCTTGAGTTACTTTAGAAACATTTCTTGCCTTCAAAAACCTCTACCTGCCAAATTTGGTTCCATTTACTTGATTAGTTCTAGAGTTATGCAGAAACTTGTGTTTCATTTGTATGGGAGCCTCCCTTTATAGAAAGGGGAGGGGTCTCAAACTACCATAAAAACATTTCTTGCCTCCAAAAACTTCCGCATGCTAAATTTGGGTTTCTTTGCTTGATCAGTTCTCGAGTTATACAGAAATATGTTTTTCATTTGTATGGAAGCCTCCCTTTCCAGAGAGGGGAGGGGTCTCAAACTACCATAAAAAACATTTCTTGCCTCCAAAAACTTCCGCATGCTAAATTTGGGTTTCTTTGCTTGATCAGTTCTCGAGTTATACAGAAATATGTGTTTCATTTGTATGGGAGTCTCCCTTTCTAGAGAGGGGAGGGGTCTCAAGCTACCATAAAAACCTTCTTTGCTTTCAAAAACTCACACATGCTAAATTTGGTTTCTTTTGCTTGATTAGTTCTCGAGTTGTGTAGAAATTTGTGTTTCATTTGTATGGGAGCCCCCCTTTCCAGTGAAGGGAGGGGTCTCAAACCATCAGAAGATTATTCTCCGGCCCTAAAAATCTCTGCATACAAAATTTCACGCCGATCGGTCCTTCCGCTCGCGAGTTAAATCGTGACAAAGGAAACCCCAACTCATTTTTATTATATAGGTAGATTTAAAGTCAATTTGCAAAAAATGGCTATCTTTGAATTGGACGGTTTTTTTTTTAATAGGTATAAAGCAATGAACCTGTGTTACAGGTATTGTATTTACGAGGCTATAGAACTCCTCAAGTTCTTCTGACATTTTTGCATACTGTTCAGCTGATATGATGCAGAAATTCAGTTTTGTAATACTTTAATTTGACTCTTCAACTGCCCAGTCATACAGTTCTCAAGGAGTTTTGATTGTGTTTCCATAATCTTGAGCAAGGCTTGCTCTCTTTGCCATTCGCTTGAGATTACCACCAATAGCATTACATGGACCTTTCCCATGAGACGTTCCAATCCATACATGGACTTGAAATTGCACACGCTGGCAAAGTTCTTTTTGTTCTTATAATGGGCCGCTGCTCCAACTGACATGAAAATAAATTTTGAGAAATATATTGAATTTTGCTTACTGAAATCTAACAATTTTGATATAAACATCTGAACTGCTATTGAGTCATGGGTCAATACTTCAGATATTATGATGCAGCTTTTGTTTTCCAATTTATTGTCCTTCTTGTAATATACTTCAAAGGTTTGGTAATAAACAGGATCAACCACCTGATTTAATTGTATTATCACTAGAATTTAAAATTATTAATAACATAAAAATAAGCCCTCTCCAAATAGTAGCCTTGATTTTTCAAACATTCAAAGACCCTTAAAAATCCAAATTGTCATTATAATTAAATTTAATTGGCTTCTGTGAGGTTTTAGGACCAAATTATAAGACGAGTTGGCGTGATACACGGTAAAAATTGGACATGAAAAATTGTTTGTTAGAAATTTTTTTTCCCCTCAAAGTTCCCATCTCGCGATGTATGGCGAACTTTTAGACAATTATATCGCCTATATTTAAAAAAAATTTCGTCAAATTCTAAGATAGCCATATTTTGCAAATTGACTTTAAATTTTAAAATATTTTTTTTTAGCGTGTAAGAATCGATTTTATAATTTTTACAATTTTTTTCATAAAAACTAAGACAATTTTCCAAAAATCACCCATACATCACTTTTTTGTAAGTCTTTTCCTTTTTGAGCTATATATTGACACGAAAAATGTGTTGTTAGAAAAACTTTTTTTTCCTTAAGAGTGCCCATCTGGAAATGCATAGCGAACTTTTAGACAATTATATTGCCTTTTTTAGAAAAAAATTTCGTCCAATTCTAACACAGCCACTTTTTGCAAGTCGACTTTAAATTTTGAAATATTTTTTTTTAGCGTGTAAGAATCGATTTTAAATTTTTTTTCATAAAAGTTACACTGATAGGCAAAATAAAGTGCCCACATCTTCGTTTTTTTCAATTTCTCTCATTTACTTGGTTCTCTCAATTTCTCTCATTTACTTGGTTCAAATTAAAGTAAACACAGTGTAGTTATTTTTCTTATTTTATTTTTTATATTATTTTTGTTTCACTTATGGAATACTGAAAAAAAGGAGTTTTACTTAAAGAAAAAATAAAATCAATTTGTGTTGAAAAAAAAAACAGTGACAAAATAAAGTGCCCACTTCAAAAATCGATATGTTTTCGATAAGTTTCCATTGGAAGACCCCTCGATTGTTTATGTTTTGATATTTTGACATGTTTTGAAGCAAACGGCTCAACCTGGTGCATTTGTATACGTGATCGCATTTGATTCAATTGAAAAAAATGGAGAAGGCAGTGCTTTCGAAAGCAATTCCCTTGTGTATCCGAAAATTGGTCGTTCGTGATGTGCAAAACGGTGAATCGCACCGGGCTGTCGCTAAGAAGTACAGTATCAGTAAGGAAGCGGTTGGCAAAATTCTTCTGAAGCTTAAAACGTTTGGATCAGTGGTGGATCGCCATGGCAGAGGCAGGAAGCGGAAAACGGATGCGAGAACGGACACCAAGATCATGCGCGAAGTCAAGAAGAACCCGAAGGTAACTGTCCGCGAGATCCAGGAAACCCTTCAGTTATCAGATTCCGGTCGAACTGTTCGTCGCCGTCTCGTAGCACAGGGGTTGAATAGCAAACTTGCCCGGAAGCGCCCATTTATCAGCAAGGCAAACAAAGCCAAACGGCTTAAGTTTGCTAAGGAGCATGCTGATAAGCCCCTAGAGTTCTGGAAAACGGTTCTCTGGACGGACGAATCAAAATTCGAGCTGTTTAACCGAAAGCGGCGGGTTCGTGTTTGGTGCAGATCGGGAGAGGAGCTTCAGGAGCGCCACATCCAAGGCACGATGAAGCATGGAGGAGGAAATGTGATGGTCTGAGGGTGTTTTTCGTGGGGTGGAGTGGGAAGCATTGTGAAAATCGACGGGATAATGACGGCAGATTCTTACATCAACATCCTGCGAGAAAATCTGGAGGTTTAGCTGATCCAGACGGGCCTTGAAGACAACGACCCGAAGCATACTGCCAAGAAGACCAAGTCTTTCTTCCGGCCTTGTCGGATCAAACCGCTGGAATGGCCTCCACAAAGCCCGGACCTCAATCCCATCGAGAATTTGTGGGCGATTCTCGATGCCAGGGTTGACAAAACTGGTGTTACCAATAAAAATAACTATTTTGAAGCCCTGGAGCGCGCCTGGGAAGAGCTAGATCCACAGCACCTAAAGAACCTGGTCGAGAGCATGTCGAAGTGCCTGCAGGAGGTCCTGAAGGCCAAAGGAACATCAATTATTGAAATGCTTTTATTTTACTTTAAATTATGTTTTCTGTAGCCTAAATGAAGTGGGCACTTTATTTTGTCACTGTTTTTTTTTTTCAACACAAATTGATTTTTTTTTCTTTAAGTAAAACTCCTTTTTTCAGTATTCCATAAGTGAAACTTAAAAAGAATATAAAAAAATAAGATAATAAAAAAAATACAGTGTGTTTACTTTAATTTGAACCAAGTAAATGAGAGAAATTGAAAAAACGATGAGGTGGGCACTTTATTTTGCCTATCAGTGTAGAACGATTTTCTAAAAGTCACCCATACATTACTTTTTTATAAGTCTTTTCCTTTTTGAGTTACGTTGATTTTAAACAAATCGACCAAAAAAGTTAAGCCCTTTTTAAATGGTAGTCTAGATGAAATTTGAAAAAACAAAGTATGCAAAGTTGCTTGAAAAGACCCACCCACAAAGTTTCATTGGATTCTGAGTGGGTGCTGCCAATCACGAAGACGAGTTGGCGTGAAATTCGTCAATGGCGTTTTGTCGGTGTTTCTTTCTTTCGTTTTTCCTTAAGATTTTATGCCAGGATTTTTAAGCCACTAGGCCGAATGAGTCAGTGTCTACTGAAAACCTGTGGGCCGAATTGGTTGGCTGAATTTAGGAAAGTTTATTGAACTTAACAGTTCATGAAATCTTTGCTATTGAACTTTCATGGGAGATTATTCAATACTTTCATGGGAGATTATTCAATACATGTCACGTGGAAGATTAATTTTTGTATTTCTTGAAATTTTTTTATCGGAGATTTATTCTTTATATACGAGCAGTTCTTTCTAATTTGAAATCTCATCATCTGCTAACAGTGGGAGTTAGGTTAGGATTTGGTATTTTTGAAAAAAAAAATGAATTCTAAGCTATGAACTATTATGGGAGATTTTCCCTTCTTTCTATCATGAGTGGTTTTTTTTCTAATTTAATGACTCGAAATTAACTTTCAAATTTAACTTGATATCCTTATGATATGAAGCAAATGAACTTTCGTGGAATGTTTTTCCTTTGAACCATGAGCAGTTTTTTTTCGAATTTCAAAATTTTCAAATTATTTACATGTTTTGTTTTGAAGATTGAGCTCACGTTTTCTCGTAATCTTTGAAAAAAAAAAAATTGATGAATGTTCATAAGAGATGTTTCCTTCTTTTAACCGTAAGCAGTCCTTTTTTATTTCCAAACCATCCGCCAAAAATCCGCTAACATGACTCGTTGAAGTTCTTTCCATCCTTGAAATTAGAACGATTCTAACCAAAGAGAAACAAATAAATGAATCATCAATCACGCAGTCAACTTAGTGACCGTTTCGGCTAATGGCGTTCGGCCTAATGACACACCACCCACCTGGGTTACTTGAAACTTTATCGCATGCGTCCAATGTGATGTTTTTTCATGTGATTTAAAGTATTGCAGTTCGGTTGATGACGAGTGGAAGAGGTTTATTTGAGTTGATGTGATACTATTCGATTAATATCTTGAAATGCAGCCAGAATTACATTACAAAGAGAATTTTGGGTAAAACTGTTTGGGCTAGAATAACTCTCACTGAATGGTAGAAAACGTCGGCGTGAAGGTGTTTTGATAGCAGTATCCTCTAGATTATGCTGTTGTGTCGACCCAGCCCCAACTAGCGTGGCATTGGAACAGTTATGGGTAAAAATTAAATTGCAAACGTGTTCCATGAGTATTGGAGTAGTATACCTACCTCCTGACCGTAGAGATGACCTTACTCTAAAAACGCTACATAGTGAATCTATAAGTCCTGTTTTGGCATGCTTGAAACAGTGTGATTTTGCGCTTCAGTATGGAGACTATAATCATCCCAACATGGGCGGGGCTGCCTCAGAGGATGGCGGGTTTAATATTGAACCGGGTCATGTCGACTTTCGACTTCGGATGGTGTTCTAATGTTCTGACACAAATTAACTTAATTAGGAATACCATTTATCGTGTTCTTCACTTAATATTGGTGAACGATACAGCTTTATCCAGTTGCAGCATTTCTAAAGCGGATGATGTATTTGTAAAATACATTTGATTTTTCGGATGGTGATAATTAAAAAAAGCTAAGACAGACAATTGCTTTTAATAAATTTCCGGCAGTTAATCGGAACATTCGCCATGGCGGATGAAAACATGCGTGTAGGCATATTTTTGAGTTCTTTCTTCGTTTTATTTATTAATTCCTCCTCATTTTTCGCGACAAAATTGTTGGAGTAGATCTTACGCTTCAGGTTGGCCCAGAAATTCTCGATGGGACGCAGCTGGGGGTCGTTGGGCGGGCTCGCCGACTTGGGTACCACATCGATATTCAGCCGCTCCATCTCCTCCAACGATCGCTTCGAGTAGTGGGCCGACGCCAGATCCGTCTAGAACACCGCGTCTTTGCCCTTATGGTATTTCTTGATGAACGACGCAACTTCCGGCAGGCATTTCGAACTGTGGATTTCCCCGTTCACGGCCAGTCCAGAGCGAAAGAAGAGCGGCTTTGACATCCCCTTCTCGCTGATTGTCAGCCACAGCAGCACCTTCTTGGGGAACTTGGTGTGTGAAATGAACCTCACCTCGGAGCTCACTTCCTTCGTGAGGGAAGTAAAATACGAAGTGCCCTGCTAGTCGTTGCCATCCAGGGTGAGATAGGTCTCGTCGTCCATCACCACCGCCACGACTATCTTATTCAGCCGCTGCCGCTGCGGCATTGTCTGCAGCTCCGAAAGCAGTGGACGCGACTTCCGCTTCCTGACATGTACCTATGTTTATGTTCGCCAGGTACTTTTTCACTGTTTGGACGGTTGAACCGACCTCCCGGCCAAGCGCATGCAGCGATGTAGCCACTTTTCCTTCGGTCTTCCTCTTCAGTATCCTTTGGAGCTTCTTGTTGCTCAGGGTCGTCGGCCGTCCGTAATTGTCGGATTGTTGTTTAATAGTGCCAAGATGTAGTAGATGCCGGAACGGGCGTATCCGGCGTCTACAAAGTGCCGCACGATGTCCGTTTTCGACGCGGCGGGGTGCCGTTCTTTGAACGCGCGCACTTCTGAACGGAGTTGCTTCACTGTTTTTGCCATCACGGTTAGAGTTCGACTGATAGAGCTGTCAAATTTTGTCTGCTGACTCATGGGTTACTATGATTGATGCTGCATGGGTAGTTTTGTCAGTGCGGGTGAACGTAAACCCATGAAAAATCGGCAATTTTTGTCCATTTGTTTTAATGCAAGCATCAAGCCTGATGTTATAACTCGCATCAAGGACATAGCTAAAAAGCATCTGGAGCTGTGTAGAAAATCACTACCTCAGCACGTGCAGATTGAAAGAACTGATTGGCCATTCCAAGAAAGAGCTGCCAAATTTGACGGCATCTGTTGAAAAGGTGCTCATCCTGTCGTACGAAAATGCAACGATGGAGCGAGGATTTTCAATAGATGAAAAGTGTCTGGTGGTGAACCAAACTCAAAAAAGTTTGGTAACTCAGAGCATTGTCTACGAACTCTCAACGACGTTGAAATCAAGAAATACTGGATACAAAATGCACGCAACGCACGTGCATCGTTTTGTAGTCGAAAACCTTGAATGCTTTACTATTTTTCTTCAATGTTTATGCTTCTAGCAACTTGAAAGATCAGTGACTTATATAGAGCGATTTTTGTTCTCGTTTGCAAAATAAGAGACCAAAGCAGGTTACGCAATACGCAAAAAGCCCGATTTGCGGCTGCTACCCGTCATTTCGCCAAAATGCAAAAAGTCTGAATTTCAGTTTGAACTATTTCCTCGAAAAATATCTTTTAATCCAAATTATATTATCTCATTTTCCCAAGGCAATTTTAAAATTAAGATTGTGTGGCCACCCTGAAATGCACTTGAAGTCAATTTAAGTTGCTAACGAACTTCATAGAATCGAAGTAGCCCTCGAAGTCCCCTGGCAATCAAGGTTTGCTCATATTTTTCAGAAATCCTTCAGCATTCTAACTTGCATGTTAGGAGCTTGTTAGGGTAGATGTATGTGCATTTTATGTGCTTTTTTAATAATTGATACATGCACCCTTATCACTTAGCGTAAGTTTTTTTTTACTATATACAAACCAGGTTTCATATTTAACGGTTAGCAGAAAAGGTCAACAACTTTGAAATGCATTCAAATCCTATAATCATCATCGCGCGCATTGAGCACGGACTGTAACTTCACATGATCTTTCGCAAAATAACTCGTTTTTCAGCAACAAATATGCACATATGAAAGTATGATCCACTCACATTTAAGTGGAAATCCGGATTTTTGTCCTGAAACCAGTGCAATTGATGGAATTGCTCAAACGTTATCATCTCAACAACGTTGCATGTTTTCCAATCCTCGCTAATGATGTGGAAAACTTTCGCGCAGCGATATCAAGAAACCAGTGACAGCAGAAATATCCATCGGACAGTTTCGATTTCGCGCTACAACGTGACCACGGCTGTGGAATTCTCGTTTGAAATGCTTAGGAAACCGGCTTCTCTGAATCTCGATCGCTACTTTTTTTGCCATTCGCTAGGTTCCAACAATCCAGTCAACTGTTAAGAAACATAAATGTTTTCCATTTCCATGGAAGCCGCAAAAAAGTGCTCTCTAATCAGTTGACTGATATCTCACCAAGACCGATGCCACAGCTTGGTGGGTTCGGCAGGCCAGGCAGAAACGGTGGGAGCTCTTTCTTGTTTACGTTTAGTCAGCAACCGACCAATGCAATGTTGGGCTCTGGTTTGGCTGGTTGTTTCCATGTAATCGACAACAGTATAAATATTTATCATTACATTCAACTCACCTCACCAGCCGCTACTGTTGCCCTCCCAATGCGCAGCCGGTTCTAGTTGGTCGAGTTCTGACTGCAGTAACCTAATAAAAATTGTTGCCTTTCGGTATCATCACTCTACTGCACTCCTGCATCTGCTGCACTGGGGCGGTAATGAGCTTTCGATGTTTACTGGATTTCCTACGGTCGGGATACCGTGAAGAACGTACCAATATATCAGACAACCAGAAGACGATGCACATCAAACATTCCATCGGCTTGTTTCGGGTAATCTCCCGCTGCCTATCTCCCATTCTCGCGCTGTGAGTTAATTTAATTAGAATTTTATTATTATTGAGATTACAGTTCCGATCAGGAACGTGTGGATGAGCGCGTTAATTTCTTTTCTGCTCGAAGCGTGCCAAATCTAAAACCCAACAAATAACACGCACCATAAAATTTCAACGGAATGGCCTATAGGAAAACGAGGCGGCTCCATTGGTTTGATGTACATGGATAGAGAAAAGCATTATTGAGGGCCGAAGATAAATGATTCATGCGATTTTTCTTGACTCGTTCTCAAGCGTACCGCACTGATGTGATGCGTGGCTAGTGCGAAGAGCAGGACATGGACTCTCTAGTTCGATCTACAACATGGCCGATTTAACGATCAAAATTGCATGATTTCTGAACAAATAAGTATGATGCATGATATGTACTACACCATTAAGGGAAAAGGGGCTTGGGTGGGGAAGTTAAGGTAGGGGGGGAGGGAAAGGGGGGGGGGGGGGGATGAGGGAAAAAAAAAAAAGGGGGGGGGGGGGGGGGGGGGGCTGGGGGGGGGGGGGGGGGGGGGGGGGGGGGGTAATTTTTTTTTGTTATTTTAAAAAAAAAATTATGGGGGTGTAAAATGTTAAAGTGTAGAGTTCTGTGGTTTCGCGCATAAGCACGTTTTCGTTCGTTTTCAGCGATAGCAGCATTTCACCAAAATCTTGATGTGAGGTATCCTGAAAAAGTTTATTAAATCTATTGAAATTTTACAAAACTAACATTTATACATTTTAATTTACTGTTGCCATGGTCACTATTTGCTACTTGATGCTGATTTTATAACAGCAATTCGCTTTTATTTTGCTGACCTAATAGTTATTGCTACCGAGTAAGGAATGGGACACATGATTTCTGGACAAATAAGCTTTATAAACCCGAAGATCTCTTCAGACATGATTTTTTTAAATAACATTAGTGTGGTGTACACGGAAAGAAATGACGGGGCATTAGAATAACTATCTTGATAGTTGATACCTATCATATACACATTTTTGTTTCAACCATATAATATATTTAGCTCAAAGCACATTTTGAATTGAACCAACCATACTTCATAGTTAAAAGAGCCATTGTTTTTACACATCGGTCATAGGCTTAAATCAAATCAAAAATGTTATAATTACAACCAGTGTGTATGCTTAAAGCAACTATACAAAAATATAAAAACAACCTGGAGGTTTTCAATTCGCTTTCAAATTCATCATGGCGTCAAACGAGGAAAAATATCTTTAAGTTGAATTCAAAGCATATCAACTAACATTATGTGAATCGGTCATAAATCAATCCCAAATCCCAAATTGGTCATAAATCAATCCCAAAATATATGATGAATGTAATTGCATTCTCATTCAAACCATTCTGGAACCGAAAATCTTATTCAGAAAAAAAAACTTTTCAACATATATTAGACTGATAAAATTAATGAATGTGATTGTAGGACAAAAGATCAAAAGTTCTAAAGATAGAAGGTACAAAAGGTCGAATGAAGAAAAAAAGACGCGCTCGCGGCACAACAAACCTTGAGAGATTATTTTTTTGCTGAATTTTTCTACAGTCATTGGAAACTTGCGAAATAAGGAGTGTATCGAATATAAGCTATCCACATACATTTGCGTTGTACGCATGTATTTGTGATGGTTTTTTATGCTCTGAACACTGCATGCTGTGCGTTTGACTGTCAGCTTTCTTTTGTTTACTTGTTTGTGCGGTTCAAATTCTGCGTTTTCAAAATGTCGCGTATTGAAAAGGAAGTGAAAATTAAGGTTCTGGACACATGGCTAAGTGAGAAGGGTATTACTATGCGAAAATTGGCGAAGCGGTTTGGAATTCATCATGCGAGTGTTAAAACCATCATTAATAAGTTTGGGGAACACTATTCTTTGGATGAGCTACCAGGAAGAGGCAGAAAACCCGGTTCTTCCAACCCGAAACTGGAGCAGAAAGTGGTATCTCTAATCATGAAGAACAAATCAATGTCAATACGTGATTTGGCCAAAAAAGCAGGAACGAGTGTCGGAATGATCCAGCGTATCAAGAGGCGAAACCACCTGAAGACCTACAAGAAGCAGAAAATCTCGAAACAAAGTGCAGAACAGAAGAAGCGAGCAGCAACAAGGGCCCGGAAATTGTATTCGCGTCTTTTGCAGCGTCCGGATGCATGCGTTTTGATGGACGATGAGACCTATGTAAAGGAGGACTCAAAAACCCTTCCAGGTCCACAATACTTTACTGCCGTCGTTGGGGAGGATGTGAGCGATGCGGACAGGTCGATTCAAGTGGAGAAATTCGGTCGAAAGGTACTGGTATGGCAAGCAATATGTTCCTGTGGTTTGAAGTCAACCATTTTTTACACTACCGGAACTATAAATGCGGAAATCTATCGATCTGAGTGTCTCCAGAAGAGATTGTTGCCTTTATATAAGAAGCATAGTACACCTCCACTGTTTTGGCCGGATTTAGCGTCGGCTCACTATGCCAAAACCACTCTCAATTGGCTTGCGGAAAAGGGTATAGATTTCGTTGAGAAAAATATCAATCCACCAAATTGCCCTCAGCTTCGACCCATCGAACGTTACTGGGCAATCGTGAAGAGGGTCTTCAAGAAGACTGGTAAGGCAGCTGGGAACATGCAGGAGTTCAAAAAATTTGGGCTCAAGCGTCCAAAAAATGCGATGCAACACTTGTCCGGAACTTGATGAAGAGCATTCGATCCAAAGTTCGAAAATTCGTGAAGGAATAACTTAAATTTCATCCGGTCTTCATTATGTTCAAGTTTAACCTCGTACAATAAAGGATCAATTTTTTGTATGAATAAAATATCGGTTTTCAACATAATTTGAAAGAAAGTTTGTGGATAGCTTATTTTCGATACACTCCTTA